>OX419585.1:8322009-8346688 GCA_948473455.1 Teleiodes luculella
TCTTACGTTCCGTCGTCGCTTCGAGCGTAGTTGTTTGGGGTTGACTTTAATAGACTGCCGCACGAATTTGTTGGAAAGAAATATATTGGTAGTTAGCTGGGGGCTGTAAGATTATAATTCTAAAATATTATCGTGCGGAAACTTGTAGTTTTTTTAGACGGTATTTAAGCCCCAAAAATAGGTTCCGAAGGCTAAGGCGGGAACGAAGCGAGCGCAGCGAGCGTAGAGCCCGCCTTAGCCTTCGGGGTGTTCGTTCTTTTTTTTTTGCCACCCAGAAAGATCCCAGGGGGGAGTAGTATGGTGGGGCCCTAAAAAACTACAAGTTTCCGCACGATAATATTTTAGAATTATAATCTTACAGCCCCCAGCTAACTACCCATATATTTCTTTCCAACAAATTCGTGCGGCAGTCTACTATAGAAACCCCTTTGTTTGGTTAAATTTTAACCCGTTTGAGTTGCAACCGAGCCACTGAACGATCGAGTTGTTTTTATAACCTCAAATATTTAACGAGAGAAAATTCTTCTTCTGTCTCAATTTTTTTCTACATACATTACAGACGTATTAAACGTCTGTAATATGCAAATTTAACAAAATTATTATAAAGTAACTACGAAACAAAATGGCGGGCTTTTTGAGTCTTTTGACTTTGACATAAATTGCAAGCTTTAAACGTCAAATAGCTGTCAGAGTAAAAATTAACCATCTCACTACAGCCTGTCAAGTATAAGTTGGCGTGTGGCGAAAAAACGAACTAATATTTTATCTAATTAAAATCTTTCATCACAAAATGCCCCATTGGAATCCATTATAGAATTTCTGCCCATATTACTTTATTTATATTGTACACGAAATATTGGGTTGCCCATTTGAAGGTGTGTACGAATAATTGGTACACGTTTTATCGGGTCGTACATTATTGACATCTCATAAAGAGGAACCGCGAGCTTCCATAAACAAATCATAGATGGCAATGATTTTGAATTTATTTGAATTCAATTTGCCCGACCAGAGAAATAAAAAACCTTGCCATATTGCGGAATTTTAATGGAACTAATTTTATAAGGGAAATTGTTGCCTTAATCGTAAAAATATACACGTGGCGCCCCCCAGGTTTTTTTATATTTCTTTGGTAAGGCTGGCTGCCCATCTATATCTAACATGGTCTAATTATAAAAAGCCTACGGTGCTCCTGAAAACTTAAAAATATTCGCCTATACTCCAGCTAGGTACTTAGGCAAAAATGGACGCAACAAGGCGAGTCCGCGCGCACATTCGATACGATACGTATGACCGCTACCGCTACGACTCATACGCAGCCAAAACTTTCGTCTTATTTTTTATAAGCTACTTAAGTTTTTTTAGAGAACTCTCCCAAAGGTTAATTAATTAAAGCAAAAAATTAAATTCAAAATCAGCAATATATTTTATTTTATTTTACTATAAATTATTATATGTTTTTAACCATATTGCCTTACTACATTTACTTAAGCACATTGACTGACGATTGAGCATAGTCTGTAGATTTCGATTTTTCTTCAACCCAAACACCATTTCCAGTAAAGTAATGATTTTTTTCAAGTAGATACAAAACTAAACTTAATCTTTGACATTTATTTAGAGCACTTAGGTCCAAGTTCTCATTATATAAATGTAAATACACACCACTTTGCTTTGTCATGATGTGATTATGTACATCTTTAATTTTACTCCAAGGATACAGTAGTATTGGACAGTTTAGAAAGATATCTTCTGCTGAATACTCAGTAGATAATTTGTTGTAAACATACTGTACTTGGACTAGGGGGGTATTTACCCAAAATGGATGTCTTTTGATCTTATTTCTTATATCTGACTTTTTGAAGCCCCTTCCTAGAGACTGTGAAATACAGAAAATCAGATCCTTTCCTTTACCCAGTCTGTCCCCTGGAGCCTTTTCAAATGACTCATAATGTGCTGAGCTGCCAGACAGAATGTTAAGACTTAAACATTTCTTATTAATGTCATACAATTTTGAAAGCCTTTGCATGGCTGTGTTTTTGAAGTATATAATTTTTAAGAAACGGGGATGTTTAATAAAAGCTTTGAATTCTGGGATAGTTTTGGCATTTTCTAGTCTTTGTCTTATAGTGGTTGGACTGAGAGTGTAAATTTCAAAGCATCTTTTTTGGGCTTCATTGTCAATACCAAACTCATGCAGTACCTTTCTTGTTTCAACTAGAGTTGAATATTGTTTTGTGGCTATCTTAGGATGCTGTCGCAAGACTTCTTTAATGTCAATACCTCCAATGGCTTGAAATTTATAAATTATATTCTTCAAATTGTGTGGATCAACATGTACTAAATATAAATTATTCTTTATTTTATCTGGGTTTAACCTTACTATTGACAGCAAAATGGAGAGTGTCTCATTAATCACTGCAAGCGGTCGGTGTTTGATATTAGGGTAAGTCTCTATACCTCTATTGAACTCTTCCTTTGTCACATCCAGTACTAATTCCAGGTATCTTTGAATTATTTTTAGACGCAACACAAATAATGTGCAGTCACTTATATCTCCATAGATTAATGTAGTGAGTGATGTAGGCCACTGTGTCATATAAGTTGCTAATTTGTTTTCAATGTTTATTGCACTACTTATTTCTTTAGTCCTTTTCAGTTCTCCAATGGTCTTTTGTTTCACTAAAGGCAAATATGATAAAATATGTTTAGGTGTTATATTTTTAAAGGCACATTCATTTAAAACTTGGTAGCGAAATTTTAATGTAATTGGCAGCATACTAAATAATAATGGGTGTTCTATTAGGACTTTTTTAGGATATCCCAATTCTGTGATAATATCAACCAATTCTTTAATATTTTTCTCACTCAGTTTCTTCACAGTGGGATGTTTAATGCTGAGGTATTCAGCTTCAGTCTCAGACACTTTTAAGTGGTTACACAAGGCAGACAAATTCTTTGCATAATCTTTTGTGAATAAGTCTTCGCATCTATATTGTAAATTCCAGAGAAACCTCACACGAGCGAACTTGCGTAGTATCATCATAACATCAAAAGACAATCAAAATAATTCATATGTGGAGAAACTAGCCCAATGAGCACTAAAATTGTTTGTATTAATGACAGGAAAATTCAGCCAATACAGCACAGCGACAGTACTGTAGTATTAAAAACTCATCACTCAAGAAGGATTTCTTTAATGAATTCATTGAATTCAATTATAAATAGTAGGAGAAAACACCAACCAAGACAAAACGACGAAACAAACAAACAAAATACTTTTTTTTTTGTTCTTTTATCCCGGGAAAGGCAAACGGTTCAAAGCCCATACAGCCTCTTTTTTGTTTCTTTATTCCTTATGGAAAAGGCAAAGAGTTCAAAGCCTATACAGCCTAGTATATTATAAGTTACATTTCTTGTCACACACGTACGGAATTTCATTCAAAATGGTTAATTATGGATTTCATACGGATTTTTTCAATGAAAATGCGGATTTCACGCGGTCACCATATGGCAACACTGTTTGGCTAGCTCAAAATACAGAATAATATAGTAGAGTTGGGTTGGGTTGGGTTCATTTGTTTATTTATCGAATTAACGATGATTTATAAATCAAAGACAGGGTGGTTTGCATTTGGCTTTTACATATTTGCTTCACTTTTTGTGTTAATATCGTTTGTTAGTCCGTATTGGTTAGTTACGGATGGCAAACTGAAAAACCCAAAATTTATCAAAATCGGTAAGTTATCAACGAAATTCTACATTCATTCTGGTAATAAACACAATCGTATAATATAAATAAGTAACATGTACTAAATATAATCTTCAATTTATCCATACTTCCAGGTCTATGGGAAGTTTGCTTCAATGGTTTTGAAGAAGTTCATCACATGTACGACACCATATTCACAGGCTGTTGGTGGATATTTGAAGAGGAATATTACATCATACATGATATCCTTTTGCCTGGGTTCTTTATAGCCACTCAATTTTTCTTCACCATCACATTTTGCTGTGTTTTAGTTGGGATATTTTTGTCATATTTATTCCTAAAGAATGATAAGGATCATGACAACTATGTGGCCCTTTTGCTGACATTTGGAACTGTTCTCGTCATAGGTGGTAAGTTCATATATAACGAATCTATTATAAACTAGCAATACAATAGATTCATATGGTTCGACTCTTAGATTTAGACCAATAAATTGTGAAAACATATTTACAATAGGTACATAATTATAATGTTTGTATGTTGTATGAAGGAACAAGTGGATTATGTTCCTAACATAAACCGTAGTGGGTGGCAATGTTCCCTGTGTTACCAACTATTAAGTACTGCTATCTTCTACCTGCTTGTTAAGTATGAGCTTATCACTTTCCATTAAGAGAGAGACTTTAGTTCTGATTGATATGAGCCATTGTTAGTAACTTATAATCCATTTTGTTTTATAATGACTACTTATTATGTAGTTTTAAAATGTTGTGAACCTAAACTAATAACTCATTCATTTTTATTTCAGCATTTTCAGGAATCATATCAGTGGTCACTTTTGGAGCTCGAGGTGATGGGCGTGACTGGATGCCTAACTGGGAACATAATGACCTTGGGTGGGCATATGCCCTTGGAGTAATTGGCACGGTGTTTCTGTTTCCTGCTGGTATTCTGTTTTTAATTGAAGCAAGAGTACAAAAGTACAAAAGGCTTCATAACATACAGAGCAGGGATCCGTCCTCTTATTCCATGCATGAAAGAAAGGTTCCCTACACTGGAGGACACACTGACATATGAGTATTGTTTATTTTTGACATAAAATGGGAAAGACCTACTGTCTGTCTGTTGCCATGACACTCACATTTATGATTTTTATATATGCAAATTAGTATTATTATTAGGGTAAAACGTGGCCTATTTCTGCTTGCATTCACACCATCATGCTGAGCACACATAATAATAGGTAGTAGAAGTTTGCATGTATACTTGCATTTAGTACCTATAGGTGTAATTCATTATCTCCGTCCAAATATAGTAACTAGTTTATTTTAATACTATCACAACATCACAGTTACAATATATACATAGATATTTTTATATGCATTGTGACAAGCATATTATTGATCTGATAAGAAAAGGTGAGTATTTATTTTTATTCTTTTTAGAAATCAAATAGACAAGCGAATCATTATGAAGACAGGAATGAAATTCTCAAACCAGTATTTATGTGTAGTCTTGCACAACTAAGAGTTATTATTTTAAATTTCATACTGTATTCTGATATT
Source organism: Teleiodes luculella (assembly GCA_948473455.1). Classification (NCBI taxonomy): domain Eukaryota; kingdom Metazoa; phylum Arthropoda; class Insecta; order Lepidoptera; family Gelechiidae; genus Teleiodes; species Teleiodes luculella. The sequence continues at coordinate 8,327,287 of OX419585.1, forward strand.
ATGTATATTAAACTTTAAAGTGCACTTAATTTACAAACATTTGTAATTATAGGATGAAATTAATTGATAATTCGGTAATTCTTTTTATATCTTTATTTCTATTACATCTTTATTGAGATGAAATGTGGTCATTTTTATTATTACTATTTCATATAATAATATGTATAAAATATAATAGATTGCTTAAAAATAAAGGTTTTTAAATTCGTAAATTGTGCGTATTTATATTTGGGGTTCTGTTGTCAGATTAAAATACAATCCTTGTAGATATGTATGTAGACGAAATCTTGTGTCCAATGCAATAAGTATATTCTATTCTAGTACATAATGTTACGTAAATAAATAGTGATAAATTATGCGAAACCTTCACTATTATTTCGCGTGAAATAACAGTGCTCTTGACTGTACATGATGAATGTTCATTTCTCGTGCATGAGTCGCAATTTTTTTAAATTTTGTATCATCCTTCTCAATCTCAAAGTATGTTGTGATTTTTTCGATGTCGGGAGACTGATTTCAAGACTTCCATCGTGATTAAGGACGATCATCAAATATATTTTTACTACAAGGAAAATCTAGTTTAGCCCGACTAAAGAATAAGAAACCGTGTCATATTGCGGAATTTCAATGGAACTAATTTTATAAGGGAAATTGTTGCTTTATTCGTAAAAATATACACGTGGCGCCCCCAGAGCAGGTTTCTTATTTCTTTGGTCAGGGCTTTACCTATAACAAATCATGTAGGTAGAGTCGGTCCAATAAGTTATTGTACTTGGGTAATTTTTTGGTAAATTTTAAAATGAGTCTAAGGGGGTACCTATTACATTATAAAAGATCTAGGATCAAAGATCTATGAGTCAAAGATGAGATAGGGACGCAGTTATGCGCAAGAGTGAGCGCGGTGTATTTGTATCTCATTCTAACACATAACTGCGTCCCTTTCTCATCTTTGACTCATAGATCTTTGATCCTAGATCTTTTATAATGTAATATGTGCCTAAAAGGCAAATTTGTAAAAAGTTATGTACAAAAAACAAGTTTTGATATTTCAAACTATTTTATAGATTAAGTACCATTTTAATTGCAAACTACACAAAGTGTGTGACTTCATTTGTTAGTCTGGCTGTTTGTAAAGATACTCATAAATTCATATTGAAGACACGAAAAATAATGATTTCTATATCATATATATACAAATACAAGGATGTTGGTACTACCGGTACAGACCCACACGGGATCTTCTCCGCGCGTGTTATGTCAATGTGCTACTGTTATTTAAGTTTTTCAAAAAAGGCTTCGCGTACATTGTTTACATCAAAATGTATAGGGACAGTGTGTTCAGAAAGAATAGCACACTTAGCTGTTTCAAAACCTATGTGTACACACTCAGACTCTTTCAATCCAGAGAGAAAACCGTAGATGAATCCACTTGCGAAGCAGTCTCCAGCACCTGATACATTCTGCACCGATCTTAAAGGTTCGACTCTGTATAATTTAGTATTTAAATTCGTTGCTGTGATTACACCTACTGAACCTAGTGTTACAATGAGAAAGTCAACTGCTTGCGCAACTATACCGGTGAGTTTGAATACTTCTTCTACATTATCTTTAAATGTAAAATTTAAATTAGGCTCGAGATAAGTGGCCATTGCGCGTAATTCAGATATGTTTGGCGAAGAGAAAACGATTCTGTGCGAGGTAGATAACGAATTTTTAGCTTTTCTTCTATCAGCTGGCTCGAAGAAAACTGAAACAAAAAAAAGGTAATTTGGATAATAATAAAATAAAATAAGCAAAGAAAAGAAAATTATATTATTATTATTATAAGAGCTAATACATAATTGGTTTAATTGTTTTACAAAGTTTTGGCAAGGTAGTTAGTTTGTTTTGAAACACGGCTTACATGGCTAACTAACAGTTAACTACTGGTTAGTTATATAGTAATGCAGTCGAGTTAGCTGGTAGAGTCATCATCATCTTATCATTATAATGCCAGCCGAAAGGCATCAGTCCACCTCCCGCCAAACATCTCCATAAGGCCTCTGCCTCGAATTTTGCGGGCAGCGGGGCGCGGCGGCGGCGGCGCGGCAGGTCACCGATTGACTGGAGTGCACCGCTCGTTGCCCGCCCCCGCGCCGCTGTTTTCGAGAACCGGTCTTGCGCATAAGATCCTGCCGCTCCCGCGCCGCCCCCGCTGCCCGCAAAATTCGAGGCAGAGGCCTAACAATCGGTTCTGCCGCTTGCATAGTGTGATAGTGTGGGCAGACCCCTGAAGGTGAACTTACGGGGAAGCCTCTGGATGCGGGCCCCTGATTTGTACGGTTATAAAACTAAAATCTTAAGAACGGTCTAGTAAAAAGGGGACCAACCAACCACGTTACCACGTCCACGTACGTACCTATGCATTACGTTCAATATTACGTTACGTACGCGCCCGCCCGCCCGCGCTCACTCGAGACGGCCACGGCCACGGCACGCGACGATATATGGGAGAAACGAATGGTCAGGCTGTATGGCCTGTATTAATTTTGCCTTTGCTTTAAAAAAAAAATACGTTTGACATTGGTTGAGTGTGTGTATCTCTATGTGTGTGTGTTTGTATGTGTAATAACCATATGCATTGTGTTTGTGTATATGTATGACCATGTCTCTGTGTGTATAAGAAGGTAGTGTGGGTGGCATAGTGTGGTCGTGTTGTCGTGTCCGTCCGTTCCGTCCGTCCTGTCCCGACGCTAACCAAACTAACAAACCAACGCCCAAACGCGTTGTCCTTTGCCGTTGTTATTTATACTCCTAATATTTTTAGTATTTTTATTTACTTTTATGTATTATTGACAGTACTGCAGTGAAATATCTATATTCGAAAGGGATAAAAAATACAAATAGGTAAGTTTTAACATAACAAAATTAATATGCTGAATATAAACAATACCAATTAGAATTTAACCATGGTTAAACCGATGTTTACACTCCCATTGAAATTACCTGTAATGTTTCTCATTTAATTTACCCATTGATACAAGAATGTTAACATTTCTATTGTAAAAAAAATAGAGCAATGTACCTATTTTTGAGCTAAGTATTTTTTCAGAGAGAAATCCGAGTGCATGATGTTATGTTAGCATTTAAGTCAGGTTATGTTATCGGTCGCTATCGTTAGTCGCTATGAAAAAAAAGATGAAGATGTAAAAAACCGACTGGCACACGTAGAGTTCCCTTACGTCATACAACAAAGTTAAACAAAATAGTACTAATTTTAAAATGTATTCTAATTAAATGTATGCGTACCTACACATTACATTAATACATAATTATAAAAAAATCATTGTAAAATTCCTAAGTGCATAACATGAGCAGGAAATATTTATTATCTGAAAAAAGTGGGTCTGGGTCTCAAGAAGAAGATGTAGAGTCACTATAAAAGGATAGTGGGCAAAAATGTATGGGCGGCTCACCCACTTCCGCCACAGATTCGACTACTTTAGTTTGAAAGGTATCATGTTCATATTTCTTTGTGCCAATGCGCATCAATTTCTGCCCCGCGGTTCTCTATTTATTTGAAGTTAAAACAAGCACAACTACAAACATATTTTGTTTATTGTTACTTTACAAGAAATAAAACAAACATTTTATAATTATTATTCGTCAAAGAGCGTCGATGGCCTAGTGGCTAGGGCCAGCGCCGGTTCGATCCCCGCCACGTACCAATGTATTTTCGAATTTCGAATTTAAATGTACGTTTATTCGACGCTCTTACAGTGAAGGGAGACATCGTGAAGAAACCTGTACACACCGCGAACGAATTCATTTTTTTATTATTATTATCTATAATAACTGAGTCTAAGAAAAGAGCCGGTCGGTGGATGTTTTCCTCGAGTCTTGCCAGCCTCAAAAACCATAATATAATGAACATGACATGGGCGCAGCAACCCAAAGTCCGGTTGCCTATTTTGCGCTAGGGGTAAGGCCTTATCGTGGGCGCATTCTAAATCAGACTCAGCGCTGTCAGCGACCAGAAACGCCAAAAAAAAGGATAGCTGACAATGATGTCGGTGACGGTGTCGACGCGACGACGATGTGGGGGAGTGCGGGGGATTTTATGGTCGCCCAGCCTTTTCTCCATCACTACATAGTATAAAACAAAGTCGCTTTCTCTGTCCCTATGTCCCTCCCTTTGTACGCTTAAATCTTTAAAACTACGCGACGGATTTTGATGCGGTTTTTTTTAATAGATAGAGGGATTCAAGAGGAAGGTTTATATCTATAATACATGCATAATATACTCAAGAATAACCCACAATAACCATTTTCGCGTGCGGAGCCGGGGCGGGTCGCTAGTTATATATAATTAAGATTCACATTATTAGAGTTATTAATAATTATAAAAAAAACGGTAACTAGCGAGTAAAAATATTTTATTTATTAGGTATGTATACATATAGTTTTATGTGATGATCTGTCGGAGTGTCCGGTGAAGCTTGATTAGTCGTAATCTATTCGACACAAGCATAGGTCAATTTAAAAAAAAATCTGTCGGATATTTTACCACGGCGTCATAGTAAAAAATGTTCATTTTTAGAAGGTGTTTTCAGTTATAATTAGTATATGACTGGCGGAGCTGGGTGTATCTTGCCCACCATCCTTTCTTTTAAAACGAAAAATCGCTACATAATACATATTATTATTATTTATAATATTCCTAATATTCTCGGTATTACTTATTCTGCACAGCAGCACCGTTTTTTGTACTCTTATATATTTTTTTAATTATTATTATCGCACTATTAGTAGGTATCAGCATAATGTAGGTGAAAACATTTAGGAAAAGCTGTTTTCGAAATTCTGATTTTGGCGCTAACGAAAATATTTATTTTTATAAACTTGAAGTTGAACTTTTAAAGTGTGTTAGGTACCTACTTTGCTCAAGTTTATGAAAATAAATATTTTCGTAAATCCTGACTTTCTCTTCCCCTTGGGTAAATGAGGTTTTAGACCAACCTCCCTATTTTTAAATTCTGTCCCTTTTTTAACTTGTACTTTCTTTTTAAAAATGTATAGGCTCGCAAAAGCACGTCTTGTGCTAAAGTTTGAGAAGGAGTCGTAAGTATAGAATAGAGCAACAATATAAAATAGGTAGGTAGGTATCTTCCCGGTAGTCCCCTACTCCCCCATTAGATTTTCGTGATTAATTCCACCCCCCACCCCTTTTGAGGTAAATTTCGGTGGCTATTTTGGATAACTCCTAATTTCTACGCTATGTGAAGTCAAGCCGGTAGATAAGTACCCAGGAGATAATTAGGTCAGTCTTTGACCCCGACAGCCCATGTGATAGATAATAATGGATGGTGAAATACGAAATCAACCAACAGCGACGGTAGAGTGGAGTTACTCCACTGTAGAGTACTTATTTTTTTTCCAGTTCCAGTTTAGCCCTTTTGTTTTATTTGATACTCACCCCCGTGTCATTTGCCTAGGCATATTGCTTAATATATGCGACCATTTTTCCACTCAATATACAGTGAACAGGTTTTTATTGGGTACTTTAATATTATGTATAAAGAGGAAAGATTCTATTGTTTGTTTGCTTTGAATATGCTCCGAAACTACTCAACAGATTTTAATACAACTTGATATAAAGATAGAATAGACCTTAGGGAGTTAAAAAGGCTATTATTCACCGCGGGAAAATTTCTCATTTCCACGGAAAAAACTGTTACCACGGGCGAAGCCGTGAGGTGGACAGATATTTGGATATCAAATTTTACAAACCATTTTTGAGTAGGTATAATAACAAATACCAATGACAATTTAATTAGAAGAATTTATTACCTAACCGTGTAACTAAATCACGTAACAAAATAACTATAAAATAAAACCTAAACATGTTCATTATCATACAGAAATCGCATTATTTTAATTCAACTTCTAAGGACAAATTTTATATTAATCATTAATTGTCTGGTAGCTGGCGCAGTTTAAGTTCCCACGGTTAGTAGGTATGTGTTTGTGTGTGAACTTACTTATAGTAAGTAGCATTGTATTTCTAGGTAAATGTTGTTGTGTTGGTGTAGTAGTGAGTGACTAACACAACACTTCAAAACGCAAAGAACTCTTCCATTCAGTTTAACCATTGCGAAACACTTTGTCCGTCATATTCGTCTCAGGTACCTACGGCCTTGCTTTTTGGTGTTAAAACTACCGCCTATGGACGGAGTTCCATGAAACGTCAGTCTTCTGAATAATTATCACGTTCCGAATGTAGGTCAGTTAACCTTAGATACTACTATGTTAATAGCACCATACACATTATTACACATACATGATCAACAAACGATTGCAGTTCTATCTACCGGGAATGCCTGTGTGCTGCGTTTCATAAAATGAACTTTAAAATGCAAGCTACTGCATTATTAATTTATCTGTTAGGAATTGTTTTGCTTGATGCTCTGGGTGATTCAAACGTCCAGGCATTAAGCGTATCTAACAAACTATCATTTATAAATGCGAAAGTGAAATAGTGCATCAGTAGTGCAAAGTACCTACAACATTCATGAATACACGTTAGTTTCCCTAATGGGGTGAGCCGAGTTTTTAGACTCACAGGGGAGGAGCCCTTACTAAAACACCTTTAGCAAAGTGTTTGGTTTAAGATTCGGTACACATTTAAAAAAAGATACACCGATCGTAGTGCATCAGTAGGTACACTGTGTGCTGTTATAAATAAGTATAATTTAGGATACCTATTCACGATTAAAACGTAATTCTACGTATACCATAACACTCTCTTATATAACCATTTGAAATTGTGATTTGCTAAAAATATAGCAACACTCCCATTTATTTTGTTAAAATATAAAAAAATGCACTATTATTTATTCTGTGTCTAAACTTAGATAACAATTGTATTTCTTAAAGGGGACGTATGTAGATAACTAACGCGGTGCAATTTAACAGCATAAATGCAGATTAATTATGCAGATCCTTTACATTACAGATACAATGAAAAGCAGAAGTTTGGCTGGAAATTGTGGCGTTGGCGTGTTTGTGATTGCCCTTGTGACAGTGGCATTGGCATTCGGTACGCCTAGCTGGCTAGTGAGCGACCCGAGAATTAGAGGGGCCAGGCTAGACAGGTAAGGTACCGAATACCGATATCATTAAGCGTTCAAAGTATTACAATTGTTAATTACACAAGTAAAATGGACATTTGCAAAATAAAAGAAAAAGCTGGCTGACACTTTCGAAGAAAGTAAAGAATTGTGTAGAGTCAACCAACTCGCGGTTAAAGTCTGGCAAAGAAGAAAATGAGCTATATGTATAAGGAATATTGAAATAATATTAAAACAAATCTTCTCTTTCACAGATTAGGTTTATGGAGTCATTGCTTCAGATCTCTTCCTGACCCATTGGATCAGTATCATAGACGATTTTTTGTCGGGTGTCGCTGGGTTTACGACCCTTTCACAACAGGATATGACAGGATTCGTGGATATCTTTTACCTGGTTAGTATAAGTATTTTCTACTCTTCTCTACATTTTACGTGAAGCCACGCGGAACATTTCGTGGACATTTTCGTATCGAAACATGTGTAAGGTGTGATCCAAAACAACTTAATGTATATCTGTCTTTATTTGGCGGAAAATATTTTCATGTAGCCTTCATCGTACTCGTTTTTGTTTTCAGGTTTCATGATAGCTACACAATTTTTCTTCACAATATGTTTGCTGGGTGTATTAATTTGCACCGCATTGGTATTAGTTTTCCTTTTGTGTTTTGGACCTGACCAAAAGAGATTTGTGTTGTTAATAAAAGTTATTGGCTACACCATGTTAGCTTCAGGTGAGTATTACAACAAATAATTATAAGGTAAAATAAGAAGATTGATAAGATTATATTTTCATTTAAAATTTTAAAAACTTCAAGTTTCTACACTTTTGTAAAACAATTAAAATAATTTATGATTCATAATCATTATAAAATTTTATAGGTTTAATCACAGGTAATACATTTATTTATGTGGTCATTAAAATTATCTCATTTACAGGTATATCTGGAGTGATCGCTGTTATAGTATTTGCGTCCCTTGGGAACACGGAAGGATGGATGCCGGATCATCCTAATAATTACTTAGGTGAGTAATGTAAGGTGACTAGTACAGTTGAAGTTGGAAACAATAATTATAAATCTCGTCATTAGTCGTTATGTGTTATATTGTGTCGGTATGTATGTGTCAGCTAGAGGCATTGAGGAATTACGTACTAGAGAATACACCGCGAATACATTCTATGCGCCAACATGGCGGCAGCGGGTGGCGGGCGGAATGCACGGTGAGAAGGAAAACAAAACACAAACGCCATAGATGTTGGAGTTCGCGACCTTCAATTCATATTACTATGAGTGCAGTTCGCGGGTGTCGTTTCTATTGTACAATAGTAGTTCAATGGCTGGAGGCGTAATAATTGTCTTTTTTGTTCAGGTTGGTCATTCGGCCTTGGCGTGGTGGGTTCAGTGGCGTGTCTTGTGACGTCTGCTCTCTTCTTGACGGAAGCTAACATACAAGCAAAAAAACAGAAACGCTTCAAAGAATCACAAGCCCGGTTCGAGTTAGAACACGAGTCCAAAGCGTAACGTAGGTAACGTGTACCTAAGCTAATAGTTAACGTAAATCTTGAATCTCATGTAATTGAACCAGTGAAGTGATGATATTGATCTTATGTTTCGTACCGAAATGCCTTTTTCTCGTGAATCTTATGTTAAGTAAAACCTGACCAGAGAAATAAAAAACGTCGCCATATTGCGGAATTTCAATGGAACTAATTATACTATGGAAATAAATTGGTGCCATAACAGTGCAAAAACATAACAATATACATGTGGCGCCCCCAGACAAGGTTCTTTATTTCTCTGGTCAGGCTTTAAAATCAAAATCAGGAAGTGTACTGAAATAAATTAGCGCATTTTTAAGCGCATTTTGTAATTGAAATCTAATAGTATGTTTTGAATTTTAAGTAATCTAATTGCACATTTAGGCTTAAAAAAGTTAGATAAGTAGGTTATTCCAATGGCCTTTATATCAAATAAGCTTAGGTATGTAAGTGCAATGAAATAAGTTGTCCAGTTGATATGCCTTATTATTAGTTTTATATGTGAGTCTGATAGTACTTTTATAAGTATGATATTGCCGTTATTGTTATGTTATAACGTTGTATATACGACTTAAACACTTACAAAATTAATGGAGCCATCCGTCCATACTAGGGTTGAATTACGATTAGAGTGTGTGCATATTCAATACGATATATTTAAATCTGAAAACCCACTTAGGGTCGCTGAGCCACTCTAGTTATAGATCTTTAATTTAAATTAAGTATTTAGATCTTAATTTAAAAAAGTGTCAAAATGTTCTTCGTAATAACTAGCCCTTCTAGACTTGCATCTTTTCAAGCTATTTAACTAGATAACTTTTATATAGCATGAGCGACGACCAGCCTATTATAAAATGGTAATGACTGTATATTATACACTTATTTTAGATTTAAGATATCGATTTATACAATGGGTTTTTGTAAATGAGCCGTCCATAAAGTATTAATGAATATTATAATGTTATTACTATACATACATACATATTTTCTTGAGTTAGAAAGTAGGTAATACTTTTTATTATTAATTACCTACCGATTCTTATTTACCAGCCTGTGAATTTTTTATTTTAACGATAAGAATCTCAATGTATGTACCTACATAAATTTGTTTGACTTATATATTAATATACTTTTTTACTGCCAAACGTAGGTACCATTTATTTACATAAAAACAGTACCTATACCTATAATTAAGCAAGAAATTTATTAAGTACCTATTTATTGTGTGACTGAAGTCATATAACTTGGCCGTACTATTGAGGGCTTGAAAATACGAGAGCAGTTAACGGAAAATCTGTTAGTTTGCCCAAGTTTCCCCCTTACCCCCAACACAGAATAAATTTTTCCAATCTCTTATAGGATTCGTATTTTTGGCGGCACGCTATGCTACATACTACACTAATAAGCGAAGCGCGCAGATTTTCCTAGCTCTGAGAAATAATGTTGGAGATATGTCAGTGATAGATAAGACATTCAGCCCTAATCAAATAGTATAATATATTCAAGAATGTTTTATAACATCCTTCTAATTGTTAAGATCATGAACAACGATTATAAATGGACTTTTTCAAAAACAAGCTGTAGGCTTAGGCTGTATGAACTCTGTATTAATTCCTTTTCTCTTTCAGTTTTTTTTTAGTTTATTTTATCCCTTATGGGAAAGGCAAAGGGATCTAAGCCCATACAGCCTAGTCTTTTGTAGTTTCTTGCATTATCCAAGTTTAATGTCTTCATCTTCTCTTCTCTTCAGTTTCATTTCGTCGTCTTTAGTCATTTCTAAATCTTGCTAAACGTCTTCAGTAGTTTAATTTCTTGTTACGGGATCATTGAAATGCAAGGGTGGTTCTTACATTCCAATGATACTGCAGTTTAACGGGGTATCAAACCAGAAACGGCTAACCACACATTATTTCTCACTTTCATTAAATAGCTCTTCTTTAACGGCACATTATCACACTAATTCCACCTTATTAACACAACAATTACCATAAAAACTAATTTTAAAAAGGACGAAACAATGAACCTGCCATTTCTTCTCGATTCCCGCGTAAAAACCTTCTCTTTCAGAAACGAATGGAATGAATGAAATTGATTGATGAATGAAGTGAAATTATGTGAATGAGAAGAAGAAGAGCAAGAGCAAGAGCAAATAAATAAAGTCAAAACAAAACGGCTGCGGCTGTTATTTATTTTTTGTTGGAACCAATTTAAGTTACTGGATATATAAATAAGTCGGTTTTGCGAAGACAACGTGTGTACGCTTGTTATAATAAAAATATATTAACATGACAGCCGCCGATAATGAATATCCAAAGGCATCTAGTAAGTAGTGCATCTTAGCAGGACACGCCCCTGCAACCTTTTGCAACATTTTTCTGTTCATCTGGCAAAGCTTGATAATTTTGACTAATCACAACCAGTATCCCACGATCAAATCAATGACAGAAAAGGCATGCGATCTAGGCGGTCAGAAATCAAAATGTAAATTCATCTCTATTTCAATTTCATATTTATTCCCCTCTAAATCTTTGCTATTCCGCACTTAATAGGCATGGATCCTCACGTATGTATCAAATTATGCATCACTGGCCTAAAATGCATTCTAAATATTACCTATACATAATTATTATTCTGAAGTTCACTCTCTGACCTATTTTAATTTATCACTATTCCAGATGCTACATTGATAGGAGCCAGCATAACATATGTGGCAGGATTGTTTCTACTGCTAGCTTATGCTGGCCCATATTGGATAGAATCATATCCGGAAACATTCTCTTCATTCAAGCGTATGGGCTTGTGGGAGTACTGCTTTGAGCGTTTCCGGTTCCCTTCATACCAGTTTGATAAACTCTTCCATGGTTGCAATTATGTCTTCAGCCAGGTAAAAATATAAGTGTAACTAATTAGTTATTTAAAAAAATAATATAGCAAATTGGTCTGCCTGTGTGTTAACAGTTCATAATAAATATGTCTCCACCAAGAGCCTCGAGTCTAAATTGTAATAAGAATTAAAACATTTTTAATCTGATATTGGCATTATTGTTTTAAAAAGTATTTTTATATTTATTTCAGGAATTCTATGTAATCAGGGAATGGTTGCTGCCAGGCTGGTTAATGTCTGTCCAGGCTTTTGTAACACTGGCTCTGATTCTTTCTTTGGCATCTCAGATCTTCCTGGCTTGTGTTATTGTCCGCTGGCCTTTACGTTTAGTTCTCCGCTATGAGTGGACCTTTGTATCAATCTCCTTTGTTATGGTTGCTCTATCAAGTAAGTAATCACACATTCATGTCTCATTCACTAGTAACAGTTCTTGTTAAATAATCTCTTACAAATATGTAGTCATCAACTGAAATCATCTGTTTTTCTAGACATTTGAACAAATTGTCACTATTTAGTTGGATTGTGAAATGCAGAAAGTTTGTTTTTTATGCAACTTTTGGTGTGTTTTTGGTGCTCCTCTATTTTATTCCCCTCGTAATATACAGAGTATATAATAGAGGTCAGATTTTGTTACATTTTGTTATGTTTCAGGTGCCTTTTTGCTCCTGGGAGTAATTATATTTGGTGCAAATGCATACAGACGCGACTGGCTCCTCTATCCATCCTTTAATGTGCTCTCATGGTCTTATGCTTTTGCAGTTATTGCTAGCATATTGTTTGGTAAGTATATATTTTTAAATTCAACATGTAAAAATGAATATTGTGCACCTTGTAGATTTGGCATTTAAATAAATAAATGATTTTATTTATATAATAAAACTGTAGATGTCAAATGTCTGTACATAGAAAAAAAAGACGAAATCCGAGTCAGGAGGATGTAAGAAGTGAAATAGAACATATCCAGACAATTTTCTTTCTTTTTGTTTCTCTGTCTGTTTGTACGGGCTAATCTCCGAAACGATTGGACTGATTTGAATGAAATTTTGCATGGTGGTTCTTTACATCCCTGGTCAACATCTTGGATACTTTTAATCCTGGAAAATTAATGTTCCCGTGGGATAGTTAAAAGTTACTACGGAAAAGTCGGAAAAGAACGCGGGCGTAGCCGCGGGCAGACAGCTAGTTATTAGTATAATGCCTATGCATGCACGCACGCACACATTTAGACTTTTGGGTATATTACGTCAAAGTGATTTTTTCGGCAAGTTCTCTAAGTTTTTGCTAAGCGGCTCCCATCTCTCCTGTTTTTGCATATTTAAATATTATTGTTTACAAAACTAAACATAAAAACTTATTTAGAAATATGTACCTATCAATTTTCTTGTACTAAGTATATCAGTTTAAATCTGTTCCACCAGCGCTTGCATCCATCCTGCTGTACTTGGAGTCGCGTAAGCTATACGAGCTGCGTTCGGAAGCCAAGAACCTGGTAGGGCAGATGCACCACCCACAGCCCGAGCACGCGCTGGCTCAGCTTCGAGACCAGCTGCAGCAACAGCGCCAGTGGAATTAAACCCTTAATCGAAGGTTTTACTGCACACTTTCAAATAAACGTACAAACGTTTACCTATATTTGCCGTCTAAATACACGCCCAGCGAGATAATTTGAAAACAGAAATAGATTTATTGCTTTTTCAACAGATGTTGTCTGTTAGTGCATATCTACTATATCTTAAAAAAAAAACATTGATCTTGGGCTGGGACTTAAACCCGCATCTCCTTGGCTATCCGGGCCATACAGGCGCACTACCAATTGTGCCACCAAGTCTCCGTACAAGCCCAACGAAATTATTTAACGCTTTTTTTTTAGTCCCTGTCCCTGATTTTTTTGTACTACAAAGTTGTACAATCGAACACCATGATATTTTTATATTCGTTATTAAAACTATTTGGCAATAGTGGGGAAAAAGAGATATCCCCTTTAATGGGGATAAGGCCACTAGGGACGAGACGGGACTAAACGATTTGCTGACGCGCTAAATTTACAACAAAACCTGTTTTAACAAATAAAGTGATCAGGTGATCTTAAAGTGCAAATAAATCAAGCAATTGTTTGTATGTTCGTTTGAAAAAGGTTATAAGCGATCTAAAATTAGTATGATGTATTTAATTTAAAACTTAATGACGGACCAAGTCTTTCAAAAGTAGATACTGACGAGAATTCGCAGCAAAATGCCAGAAACGCATTTGGCCAATAAACGCATTGTACCTGATCGAAATATTGACGCCTAAAAATTTGTTTTAGGTAGTTCTGAAAGTATTGTTTCAAAAACTCGTAATGAGTTGCGGTCAGTCGCCTTTTTATTTAAATTTAAATTATACGTAAGCATGTTGTCATTGACTGATTTGATCCAAATCCGAACTGTTTTTAAATTATTTACACACACTATGATTATGTATTAATGTGCGTATTAGATATTATATGTATATTTTGTGTATTCAATCACATTACCGACACACGGAACAGTTTATTTTAGTGAGCTATAAAGTATTGCTCTGATTATGATGGGGTCAGATATTAATCACGAAACTAGGTCAGATATTATTGTGTTTATGCACTTACATTTATTAATTATTAAGCATTTAGATAATAATTTTAGAATTAGTTGATGTCGAAAAATAAGCTTTTTGATATCGTTAAATATTAAAAAGGAAGAAGTGCCTGAAATGCTGTTTGTTACAGTATGATGTAAAGTTTTATTGAAATAAGTGTAATGAGGGAAGTATTCATTGCATTTATGTATTGTATAATATGTTGTTTACGTAGATCTGGAAACTTGATTCTCAAGCCCAATACACACGTAGCTATAATCTATACCGAGATTTATATTAATATGCCTTGCTATATCGGTCGACATATTTTGGTGACGTCACAACAAGCGACCGATAGCACGGCATATTAATATAAATCTCGACATATTATAGGTATTCCGTAAGTGGACGCAGTAAGGGTGAAAATATATATTTCAATATAGCTACCGTGTGTGGTCGCGAGATGTAATATAATTTAGAGCTGGGCATATTAATATAGATTATAGCTACGTGTGTATTGGGCTTAATTGTGTTAATTTATCCGTCCATGAATTATTGTACCTACGTTATGGTATGAGTACTAGTTAGTGGTTATTGCATAAATTTTAATCTTTTATAATGTAAGTTGTTTTCATGAATTACTTAGTTCAAATAGTTTTTTGTGCTGTTTTTGTAGAAGTTAGAACACGTTTGACATTCAATTAATTGTGATAATGATAGCACACATTTAATGAGATATTTTGGGTCCACCGTGGTTTGTACTAGGCACACCTACCATAGGTTTACCATTGTACCCATTGACACTACAAAATACTAAATAATTTTAGATGGATACATTATTTACTATTTAAATCACGTTTACGGTAACATTGCTTTTATAAATTCCAAATACAGCAAAATTTTCCGTCCTTTAATAATTTAAGTTTATTGTACACCATTATTTAAAAGTAGCAATGATTTATTAACTAATAAAAAGCTATTTTTACAATAAATTTGGTTATTTTATTTTTAAGTCTAGCCTAGTAGTACTATTATTTTCTCCTGTGGCCTAGGTACTTACTGTACCGCATCACAGTTGTCGTTAGTTACCACGCGACAGGTGAAAACATCACACATTGTTTAAATAGTTGTAATGCCCTTTAAAGAAAACAATAAGTTTTTGTAATTCGTACATGCTCAGGAAAGAAAGAGGCGGAAAGAGTTGGGGAAGGCCTTAGCCCAGCAGGATCAAGTATATCCATACTGAATGAACCGGATGAACTAAGCTAATAATAAAAAAGGAATATGTATCGGACTCCATTACTCTCTTTATGTAGGCAGTAGTTGGTATATTTACGAACCATTAAAAACATGAAACGTGTAAGATTTTGTTCAGACAACTATACATATTCATTTAATGTTCGAAAGATGTCCGTTCATTGTTGGATAAATGCTTTCCCCAAAGTTGTTCACAACGGTCGGACCTGAGCTGCCCGCATCCAAAAGCTTCCCGCGACCCTCACCGCGATGTGTCTGTCGTCTGTCCGCCGTCGCCGCCGCCGAGTCTTCAGGCGCGCGGCTGACGTTCAAGAAACTTTTTGCCCCGCCCATTGCCATTTACCTAAGTTTAGCGATTCTTCAGGCTATGTCAGTGACTTGCGATTTGAGCCAATCTTTAAGTAGAACTCACAATAATCTGATTCTCGGGCGGTGTTTATATAGAGGGGTGGTCTGCCGATTAAGCGTTTATATGTTCGGAATAGTGCATCTGCAACTTACCTGGTTTATCTTGCTCATGACATAATTTCAGTACGTGTTGTATGGTAGGCTGGGGCACGTTTCCGTCGAGGACCACTAATGGCGCCTGCTCTAACACATCTTTGTGTTTGTTCACCTGGAAAGTAACATCTGTGTATAAGTACCTACCTAATCATTCAGCTTTACCACAGAATACCAAATAGTAGTCCCTACAGAAGGCTCACTAAGCGACATAATTCAATAAATAGCAACTCTAGTCTGTTACAATAAAGTGCAATTCAGATCGCACGGAACTAGCTAAAAAAATAAGTAGCTAGCTAGCCCTCTTTCTATCGTTTATCGCGCGCGCGATTCGCGTCACTCTATTATCATATCATCTTTATTTTCCTACTCACGCTTCTCGGAGAGGAGTATTATCGGCCGATCATATCTAAACTAGGGAGTGAGATACACCTGCTTTTACTAATACCACAGAATAAATAGCTTTCTGTCTGAGTACTTACTATTTTACTTCACAAACGTGGTCCATTTTTTGCGGTTGACGTCACTGTCTCAAAGATAAAGTCGAAGCCACAGGGGGTGGCTATAAAATTGCGATAATGTGGGTACAATACAATGATAATGATGGGTGGTCTATTGCTTTGAGGATTTACAACGAGGATTTGATCGGATGATTAGGTAGGCCCTCCATAATACTTCAGCTTTAAATCCATACATTTATTTTACTTATTGAGTTACCAATTGAGGTGTTATGTAGTTATGCACAGCCATGTCTCCGAGCCCCAGTCTGCACTCGCCCCGTGAATCTAGCACCGCTGCGTACGATGCTGTGCTCGCTCCAGGAATTATGCATCCTGTAATAATGTTATAGGTATAGAAACTACCTTTTCGAGACTAATTTCTATTGGTACTTATATTATAAAGAGGAAGGATTTAATTGTTTTATTGCATGGAATTGATCTTGGAGAGTAACATAGGCTACCTTTTACTTACGTAGTAACTATTATCTAATCTGTGCTTTTACCGCCTTTAAATTCTTCATTCCCACGAGAAAGAATGTTAACGCGGGCGGAGCAGCGAGGCGGAAAGCTAGTAAGGTAATACAAATACGTTTGCAATGTGTGTTAGGTATTTGAATTTACTTTGTAACCTTTTATGGTACATTAATAATCAAAATCAAAATATGCTTACAATAGTACCCGCTACCACAGAATACCTACCACATCGTTAACAAGTAGGTACAGCTACACCGCACCGATACGCTACACACAGTGCGAAGCGTAGCCACTTGCTACGCGCCATGTAGTAAGTGCTACATTTTGTCGTAGCAGTGGGCTACGCATATAACGCCGCTTAGGGTGAGGCCACACGAGCGTAATTTTGTGAGTCGTGAGCCGCCGAAATTCAGTCGCGCAAATTCTGCCGGCAGAAATTCAGTCGGGACCGCCACACGAGCTCAATTTTTTCGGTCGGTTGTAGGGGGTGATTGTATAGTAAACAATATCGATAACGATCCGCGGGAAATATTGCACTATTATGCTTTACAATTTATTTAGCCACGATGTTGCCTCGGCGTAAAATAGGCTGCCGCATGCAACAAATGCCGCAAGTAACATAAAAATAAAATTTGTAGCATATCATCATATCATCAGATTTAACTTGCGAAAAGTGTTGCCCCGGCGTGTTGCCCTGGCTTTTGCTAAAATATTTGTTTATTAATTATGTGGCATGCGACAACTGTTGCATATTGTTGCCCCGGCGTAAATTGGGCTAAAAATCTTATTCATTTTGGAAAAGAGCGTGTTGTGCTCCCAAAATCGATATCTGGGGTCCCCATTGGACTCCGAATGGACATATGAATTGCAAAAAATGGCCGCCATTTTGAACTTTTTTGTTTCTGGTCCGATTGCTTCCAAAATCGATATCTGAGGTCCCCAGTGGACTCTGATGACGAATCTGACATAAAAATTGGAAAAAATGGCCGCCATTTTGAACTTTTTTGTTTTTGGTCCGATTGCTTCCAAAATCGATATCTGGGGTCCCCAGTGGACTCCAATGACGAATCTGACATCAGAATTGCAAAAAATGGCCGCCATTTTGAACTTTTTTGTTTCTGGTCCGATTGCTTCCAAAATCGATATCTGGGGTCCCCAGTGGACTCCGATGACGAATCTGACATCAGAATTGCAAAAAATGGCCGCCATTTTGAACTTTTTTGTTTCTGGTCCGATTGCTTCCAAAATCGATATCTGAGGTCCCCAGTGGACTCTGATGACGAATCTGACATAAAAATTGGAGAAAATGGCCGCCATTTTGAACTTTTTTGTTTCTAGTCCGATTGCTTCCAAAATCGATATCTGGGGTCCCCAGTGGACTCCGATGACGAATCTGACATCAAAATTAGAAAAAATGGCCGCCATTTTGAAATTTTCTGTTTCTGGTCCGATTGCTTCCAAAATCTATATCTGGGGTCCCCAGTGGACTCCGATGACGAATCTGACATGAGAATTGGAAAAAATGGCCGCCATTTTGAACTTTTTTGTTTCTGGTCCGATTGCTTCCAAAATCGGTATCTGGGGTCCCCAGTGGACTCCGATGACGAATCTGACATCAAAATTGGAAAAAATGGCCGCCATTTTGAACTTTTTTGTACCTGGTCCGATTGCTTCCAAAATCGATTACTGGGGTCCCCAGTGGACTCCGATGACGAATCTGACATAAAAATTGGAAAAAATGGCCGCCATTTCGAACTTTTTTTGTTGCTAGTCCGATTGCTTCCAAAATCGATATCTGGGGTCCCCACTGTGGACTCCGATGACGAATCTGACATCAAAATTAGAAAAAATGGCCGCCATTTTGAATTTTTCTGTTTCTGGTCCGATTGCTTCCAAAATCTATTTCTGGGGTCCCCAGTGAACTCCGATGACGAATCTGACATAAAAATTGGAAAAAATGGCCGCCATTTTGAACTTTTTTGTTTCTGGTCCAATTGCTTCCAAAATCGATATCTCGGGTCCCCAGTGGACTCCAATGACGAATCTGACACATGAATTGCAAAAAATGGCCGCCATTTTGAACTTTTCTGTTTCTGGTCCGATTGCTTCCAAAATCGATATCTGGGGTCCCCAGTGGACTCCGATGACGAATCTGACATAAAAATTGGAAAAAATGGCCGCCATTTTGAACTTTTCTGTTTCTGGTCCGATTGCTTCCAAAATCTATTTCTGGGGTCCCCAGTGAACTCCGATGACGAATCTGACATGAGAATTGGAAAAAATGGCCGCCATTTTGAACTTTTTTGTTTCTGATCCGATTGCTTCCAAAATCGATATCTGGGGTCCCCAGTGGACTCCGATGACGAATCTGACATCAAAATTGGAAAAAATGGCCGCCATTTTGAACTTTTTTGTTTCTGGTCCGATTGCTTCCAAAATCGATATCTGGGGTCCCCAGTGGACTCCGATGACGAATCTGACATCAAAATTGGAAAAAATGGACGCCATTTTGAACTTTTTTGTTTCTGGTCCGATTGCTTCCAAAATC
>OX419585.1:8346888-8383946 GCA_948473455.1 Teleiodes luculella
GGAAGCTCGTAACTGTAGCAGCAATCTTTAATTAAACAGCTTTTTGCTATTTAAAAATTTTTGCTTACTAAAGGGTATTTACTGCCATCTTATTTCGTTACTTATTTTTACGATGTTCATTGCAATGAAAGCAAGGATTAATTTATCACTAAAAGTCGCTAAAATATCTTATAGCGATAAGTGATAACACATCTGAAAAAATCGCAATTGAAGTCCAAAAATCACCAAATCTAGTGACAAAATCGCTAAGGTGGCAACACTGTTTACTATTTCTTTTTTTTTTCTCTAAAACAGGCTAAGGTCAATGGCCATGCATGCTGCCTAGTCTTCAGTTATTGCTGTGTATTATTTGGCCGTGCACTTTAGGGACATTTTAATGCATGCTTTCCGAGGTGCGTTAATAGCGATTCTATTCAATCTATTCCATCCAAGATTCCAATTCCAACCGTTCCATCCAAATCCAACCAGTGAGAATGTAATCATGTAATCATGTCTTTCATTTTTATGATGATTATTTTTATTTTTATGTCATCTAAGCATTAAAAAATAATAGCTTTAAGGGCGCGAAATAGACAAAGAAAAGTCAGTCTGTTCTGTACCCAGAGCCGTAAAAATCAGAAAAAAAGGTTAGTTGATGAAAATGTTGGTAATTCTTGGGATGGGACCCTATAGCGATAAACATTGAACAGCTTTATAAGAAATTCGTCTTCTGTAGGCCTACTATGTAAGTAGCGACAGGCTCGAGAAGCTGTCAAACACGACATATTGACAGAACTACTATGGCTCTAATGTCACTATGTCGCGTTTGACAAGCTTCTCGAGCCTGTCGCTACTTACATAGTAGGCCTACATACAGGTTGATGATGTCTTGAGTTAGGGTCATGGTCTAAGAAAACAAGGTCTAACAAGAAGACCACGTGAACAATCGGACTGTCAAACATGACACAAGCCTACGTGATGACGTAGGCTTGTGTCATGTTTCACAGTCCGATTGTTAAACCTTGTTTTTTTAGACCATGGTTAGAGTGTTTGTATACACGGTGCAAGTAGCTTGCGCATGTATGTTAAGTCTTTAACCACAGAATACCAAATAGTAGTTCTTTAACTTCGTTCAGTTCGAACACGCGAAGTACCCATAATTATCGATACAATCGACAGATTGTACAACACTAACGCCAACATAGCATTATGAAACGTCAAGCATGTCTGTCATTTTCGTTCGATTTCATTCTTTCCAGTTTTGACAATACAAGTTTCTCAAATTTATCTTTTTCCAGTCCAGTGCGGTCATGATTGTGGTAAAATTTTATTTCCCTGTGTTAGTTTAGTGCTATATTTTAAAATCAGTCAACATGGCTTTGAAAAAGGTGAAAGGAAACTTTGAACGTATGTTCGATAAAAACCTAACTGATTTGGTCCGAGGGATCAGGAATAACAAAGATAATGAGGTATTTATTGCATTGCAACGTTACAACTAAAATTAATAAATCGTTTGTAAAGGGCGTATTTCAAATGGTATCACTTTTTAGGCGAAGTACATAGCTCAATGTATGGAAGAAATAAAAGCAGAACTACGACAAGATAACATAGCGGTGAAAGCCAACGCCGTCGCGAAACTTACATACGTAAGTAGTGCTCAGTAATCCTTATTTATTTAACAAAAAAGGTTTGACCATTATGTAGCCTAAATAAATTGGATTTTGCTCTGACCATTAAATTTTTAAAAATTATCATTTGGAATTTAGACCATTTATTTCACCACACATTACCTACACATTTACAAGTTTTAAGTTATAATAATATTAATATATTTTATGGACCGAACAACAAAATTTGATGTTCACAACTGTTTTTATAATTTATTATAAAATCAGAGGGCAGTTCACTCTTGTTTACAATTAGTTAAATACTTAAACCCATAGAGTATAGTACATTATTTGTAAGTAATATATAATTTAGACCACTATATTATTTTTCTTGATTATTTATCTATTGAATGTAACCAAGTGCTGGTTATAAAACTGGTTTGTATCCTTCAAAATTATTATTTTCAGCTACAAATGCTGGGATATGATATATCCTGGGCAATTTTTAACATAATTGAAGTTATGAGTTCAAATAAGTTCACATATAAGAGGATTGGATACCTGGCCGCTAGTCAATCATTTCATGCAGATTCAGAGTTACTTATGCTCACGACCAACATGATCCGGAAAGATCTTAATGCTCAGAATCAATATGAAGCAGGCCTGGCCCTTAGTGGTCTCAGCTGTTTCATTTCCTGTGACTTAGCTAGAGATTTAGCTAATGATATTATGACATTGGTAAGAAATATATGTTTCCTTCTTTATTGAAATACTAGGCTTAGTATCCTTTTACTTATGATTTTATTTGACTACTTCCAGATGAGTTCCACAAAGCCATATTTGAGAATGAAAGCTGTATTAATGATGTACAAGGTATTCTTAAGGTATCCAGATGCTTTGAGACCCGCATTCCCTAAATTAAAAGAGAAACTAGAAGATCCCGATCCTGGTAAGCAGATGACAAACAATACATTAAATTATAAATGCTAAAAGCGTACACAAAAACAAGATGGGAGTTGTCATATCACAGACAGTCCTGACGTAATACAAAAAAATATATATCTACATAAATATGGTTTATAGCTTGCAATTGCTCGCTCATTCCTTAGACTTGTTTTGTTATTCACCTTATTTGTAAACATACTGTCAGTAATAATACCTCTATCTAACATTTTGTAACATAAGAATCATTGAGAGGATGAACAGTCACATTTAAAAGTTCCATGCATACTACATGCACTTGTACTTTAAAGTTACTTTTTTCTGAAAACATGTTTTTTTAATTATTTATTTGATGACAGCATAACATCATATCAAACCCTGAATGCATTTGGAAAAACAGTTCTTTTTAAGTACAAATACTCTACTCTCTGTCATATTATTATACTCTATTTCGAATGTTACTGTATTTTCAAATGTAGCTTAAACTATCTAACTGTTTCACTTCTCAATATTACAAGACAGAGACAGAAATATATTTACTTAGCTGGGAAAATATTGTGAAATTGAAGAAAAACACTAGTTCTGTCTTTAAGTCACAGAACTGATAAATATAACTTTTATTTCCACTTTAATTTGTATTAATTTATTCATTTATACATTACTCTTGGTGACATTTAGGTGTACAATCAGCAGCAGTGAATGTAGTGTGTGAGCTAGCCAGGAAAAATCCAAAAAACTACCTCTCATTAGCACCTGTCTTCTTCAAACTGATGACCACATCCACCAATAACTGGATGCTCATTAAGATCATCAAACTGGTAAGGACATATTCAGATTTTTATTACCTCATATTTTGTTACCTAAACAAAATTTTTCTTAAAATACTATTTATTACAAAAATTAAACTTACCAAATAATTTAATAGTAAAGTTCAGTTTGGTTTTAGTCAGTATGTATACAGAATATTTTCTTATTTTACACAGCTTTTCGAAACTATATTACCTTTTATATTTAATACAATAAGTGTTGATTTTCAACTAAAACCTACGCCATTGGTTCAATGGCATTGAGATAACAAGTCCTGTAAAATGTTCTTCCTGTTTATCTTACTAGTTGTGAAATTCTCCACAGTTTGGTTTAATGACACAATATGAACCAGATATCGGAAGAAAGATTACTCAAAGCCTCATAGATCTTATTTGCAGGTACATTTAGAGTTTAAAATCAATTTAAATGCTGCTAGTCATCACATCACCCACACCTCACCATTTCGGTTTTTTAGGTGAAACTACATCAATTACCTTTGATATAGACAGGTGGGGAGAACTAATATTGTTCTGCAAAAGACTTCATGATTTTGTACCCCATTTGAAACAGTTTCTGTCATAGTTAGTTTTATGTAGTTAGAAACAAATGTTACACAAAATGAAACCTACTACAACTACCTCAAAGTGCGAGCCTCGGACATCACATTAACTAAATCCGGTCACGCTCCGCTGTAGCTGTGGCGTCCGCGTAAATTAAAGTTTCTGCTTCAAAATCTATAGTTTATACCTTTAAAACACTTGACTCTTATAATACATTATAATTTTGTTTTCACTACATAGTATAAAATAAAGTCGCTTTCTCCGTCCCTATGTCCCTATGTCCCTTTGTACGCTTAAATCTTTAAAACTACGCAACGGATTTTGATGCGGTTTTTTTTAATAGATAGAGTGATTCAAGAGGAAGGTTTATATGTATAATACATGCATAATATACTGAAGGATAACCCACAATAACCATTTTCCCGTGCGAAGCCGGGGCGGGTCGCTAGTGTGTGATAAATTCATAGATTTTACGGATAGAAAGAAACATACGAAAGTAAATTTTCTATTCATACTATTTATATTGTATCCAATCAAAATAAGATCCTTTCCTGTAAAATAAAAATCTTTGTA
The DNA here is from genome assembly GCA_948473455.1 of Teleiodes luculella. Taxonomy (NCBI): domain Eukaryota; kingdom Metazoa; phylum Arthropoda; class Insecta; order Lepidoptera; family Gelechiidae; genus Teleiodes; species Teleiodes luculella. The sequence goes on from OX419585.1 coordinate 8,351,357, forward strand.
TTAAATCATGTAAAAAGAAGATTATTTTGGAACATAACTTTTAAATTAAACGACAGTAACTATGATACAAACTGTTTATGTAATTAATAAACTTCTAAAGTTTCATTTGTAAAGAAGCATGGGGAAAGATTTTACATAAAGCAACACTCAACGGGCACACTTCACCTTTTGAATTATTTTTGCTGCTGATTACTAAATATAAATAAACATCAAATAGGAGTTTTAACAAGATAAATAGGCATCAACAAAGGGTAAAATCGTACCAGCCATGAGAGTATCTGTCAGTTTTACATAAGCTAGTCTTATGTAGCGTCATTGTGTTTGTTGCAGTTTGGTGCCTTAACCCCATTAGAGCCCCGCCTTGGCAAGAAACTGATAGAACCATTAACTAATTTAATACATAGGTGAGTCAGTTGTTGTCAATCCTCACATCTGTATCAGGGTGTTGGTTGTGTAAGCATTGGAAACCGGGATCCGTTTCATTGTTTGTTATTTTATAGATATATTCTGTTGCAATATTGTCATAGTTATTTTTTTGAATTCTGCCTTAATTTACATGTCTTACAATACTCTGATGGATATGACTTATTTGTGTAGTGTATTGTCGTCTAATGCAAATAGTATCGATACTGGTTATCAGTGTTTACGCAATTAAAACTCTCACACTGGACTCAATGGGGTAAAGGGAATGTAGATCTTTATACTTTGCCAAGAGATATAGTTAACTATCTGTTGTAATGTAATGTAACCCTTGATGTCGTGAACCTTCCTCGAGTAAAATGTTTACTTGGCTGCTTTTCTAGCTTTTTATGTTTTGTTTCCTAGTGCTTGCAATATAATTCTTCACTTAGAACAGATTGTCCAACAATGTTATTATTACTTATAAATGCATGCATGTTGTTGTAGTTGTAAGATGTTTGTTCGAGCACCTATATTTTGAGTATTTAGTAGGATAGTTTCTTCACATTATCTCAGGTTTATACCTACCAACTCCTACCTGTTGTAAATAACGGCAAACGCAAGATTATTGGAAATGGTTTTAACTCACAATTAAAGTCGAGGCTGGCTGGACTTGCATACCAAGGAATGGATATAGAAGCAAGTAATAAGCTTATACACTAATTACTGAAAACACTGGGTTAAAGTGTTTTGTTGCTTCCTTGGGGAACATGTAAAGTTTTGCTTGTCTTGTCATCTCTTGAATCGTAAAACCGTGTCAGCGCTTTCTGATCAGGATAAAAGCTGGTACCCGGTGTCTGATATATATTTTCCTATTTCGTTTACCTGTACCTAATACACAACTACGGTTTAAAATAACATTTTAAGTTAAAATTAACTGATTGACTAATATTTCATCCTCTATAAAAGCTGATTTTCCACCAGAGATGTGTTATTATTAAGCGAGGAAAAACCACCAATTGTATCACTTCATTTTCCGAGGCTCGATGTCGTGACACGATTTGAAGTGATACTATTGGTGAATATTTTCCTCCGCTCCGGTTACCGTCTAGTACATCCCTAGGCGCAAAAGCAGCCACAAGACTTTAATGCGAATGAACGTGTATTTGGTTGAAACGCAGCACGTCAGCGATGTCGCTGCTATACGAATGCATCAACACGGTGATCGCGGTGCTGATAAGCATCAGCAGCGGCATGCCGGGCCACGCCGCCTCCGTGCAGCTTTGCGTCCAAAAACTCAGGATACTCATTGAAGATAGCGATCAGAATCGTAAGTGTTCCAGCATAACTTGATTTTACGACACGTACGTACCACTTAACTGTACAAATACCTATTAAAAATGCCATTCCAGTCCCGCTTCATCCCGTGTTCGTCTAGATTCTCGGCAAAGCTAGATAGTGACGTCACAGCAAGAGACGAGTTATAGTATTCTATTCATATATAGGAAGGATCTGAATTAATCAAACAATATCTTCTTGTCATGTGGGTTGTATTGACGACTATTCAGATTAAACTTATGAGCCGTCAAATATCCATACAACAACTATTTCTAAAGTTAGTAGGAACTAGGAACCCAATTCTCCTTAAAAAAACGACAAGAATTCTTTTTGTAACTTTGAACTTTGTTTTCTTATGCGGTAAATATTAATTCGCTTGCAGTGAAATACCTCGGCCTCCTAGCGATGTCGCGGATACTGAAGTCGCACCCGAAGTCCGTGCAGGCTCACAAGGACTTGGTGCTCGCGTGTCTCGACGACAAAGATGAGTCTATTAGACTCAGAGCGCTAGGCTTGCTCTACGGCATGGTAAGATCTGATTTTCATCTATAATACAGAATATTCCTACTATTACCTACTGATATTGACACCAGTCAACCTAACCACAGTTCACTTATTTGTGACGTTCCACATGCAAACGTACCTTATGATCGGTATTGAGTTACGGATATCCCCGTAATCAGCAACTAATAAGCTATTTAAATCCAAAAAGATTATTTTTATACTAAAACCCGCCATAAGGTACCTTTGCACGTGGAACGTCACATTTTCTTTATCTAGTTTCTGTCAATTCTACACTGAGATGGGAGCCGCTTCGCTTTTACGAAGCGGCTCCCACCTCTCTGAGTCACTCCATACAGAAAACGCGTTTTGACAAGCTACTTTTTGAATACCAACTACAAGTCAATGGCGCTAGGCGCTATGTAAAACACCCCCGGTAGAGTCCCGCGGCGCCTGCGGGGTGCGGGACGTGGGGCGCTATATCGGGCAGGGAACTCATTTTGGCGCGGGGGGGTGAGTGTACGGGTTAGTACTGTTACACCCGTCTAGATCCTGAACGAGCCTGCGGGGCAACTACGTGTTGGTAATAGATGAAGATGTTAGAAGATGATGCACGAATAAGAGAAGGGACTAGAGTCACATAAACACACTTTAATTACACATACTTTCAGGAGTTCATACTTTAATTATACATTTTGGAGGATGGCCACGTAGTTCGTGGCCAGGAGTAAGACTAGGAATGAATAATAAAAAATGAATGATTGACGGATGATTTTGAATGAATTCCAAAATTAAATATATTTGAATTTAGACGAAAATGGTAAATGAGATGAGAAATGAAGTAGAAAACGTGGCAACGAGGTAGCACGCAATGCAACTCGTTACAGTACTATTATTTTCTTCTGTGGCAATGCCAAGCAAGTACTTTTAAGAAAAGTCATCAATTTTAGTTTTACAATTAAAGATGCAAACATTTAAAAGTCGTATCTGTTTAAAAGCGAGCGGATTGTTAATGGCGTTACGAATACAGGTGTCGAAGAAGAACCTGATGGAGATAGTGAAGAAGCTGATGGTGCACATGGAGCGCGCGGAGGGCACGCTGTACCGCGACGAGCTGGTGGCGCGCTGCGTAGAGCTGTGCGCGCAGCAGAACTACCACCACGTCACCGACTTCGAGTGGTACGTCACCGTGCTCGCCGAGCTCACCGAGATGGAGACCAGCGCCAAACACGGTGAGGCACATTGTTACCACTTGACAAAATATTTTACTCTGTGTAGGAAAATTTAATCAATGGTGGCAATGGGCTAGGCACATTGCGCGTAGAATTGACGGCCGTTGGGGCAGAAAGGTTCTTTAGGGCAGGCCCCCCATGAGGTGGACCGACGATTTGGTAAATCAAGTTGTTCAAAATGCGTTGTTTATATGACGTGTCCGGAGATTGGCTGTGCTTAAGTAATTTCTATTGATTTTCTCCTTGTTGGAAAGGCGTCAGCCCGTGTTTCTAAACTAGTTCCATTACTATAAAATTACAGAAAACAAGATCATGTTCTGAAAGTTTCGAATCTTTGTTGCCATGTAATTCTTGGCCTAGATTTAGATAAACCCGTGAGGTAGCAAAGAAACGTCAATGAGCAGACAGTAACGTTCACCTGCGCAACCAACTACAACTGTGATCCTCAACCCTAAAGCCAGACCAAAGAAATAAGAAACTTCGCCATATTGCGGAATTTCAATGGAACTAATTTTATAAGGGAAATTGTTGCCATAGTCGTAAAAATATACAAGTGGCGTCCCCAGAGCAGGTTCCTTATTTGTTTGGTCAGGCTTTGCTTTGAATGTGTTTTTAACCCTCGACAAAAAAGAGGGGTGCTATAAGTTTGACGTCTGTCTGTCTGTCTGTGACATCGTAGCTCCTAAACGGATGCGCCGATTTTGATCTAGTTTTTTTTGTTTGCAAGATGTCACAATCGAGAGTGTTCTTAGCTATGATCCAAGAAAATATCTTCAGCTATTTAAAGATTATCAGCTTGTGGAGGCAAAGGAAAGATCTTCCGCCGGGCATAGTGGTGAGCCCGGGGACCGCGGGCCAACTGTATTTCGTTGGAACTTGTATTTGTTCAATGTCTTGCGAAAACTCTAATAACACGTTTCAGGCCTCGGCTTCTAATTGGTCGCTCTTCTAATGACGTAGTATGTGGCGCGCCACCACAAGCTCTTTTCTAGTTGTTGAAAGGATCAAGTAACGGTTTTGTGTCGGGGGTTATTTTAATTTTTTTAATTGATGGGTGCAGGAGTGATCCTGGCTGGGCAGCTGACGGAGGTGGGTGCGCGCGTGGCGGACGTGCGGCCGTTCGCTGCGCGGGAGTGCGCTACTATAGTAGCGCGCGCCGCCGCCAGCGCGCCCGGGCCCGCCACCAGAGAGGTGCTCTATGCCGCCGCTTATGTACTGGCAGAGTACTGCAGGTGAACAACAACACACTTTTTGACGTGACAACATCTTATAATTCGATGGAGTCAGCTGCACGCACGAAAAAACATGACACAATGCGGCGTTACCGCGCGGCTGAGGCGTTCCATTTGAAGTGCAAGCGAGAGCGCGGAACGAGCGATAAAGATGCACAATCGTTGTCATGTTCAACTACCGTCAGTAAACCGACTTTACAGACAACCACTTTTTTTTTACTCTGTGGTAATACGGACCGCCGCGAGAGTCCGTATTACCACAGACTAAATAATAGTCTTCACAAGCGCGCGCGTTTTTCCTACTAACTGGCGGAGTGCGCCGGGCCTGGCAGTACGCACTAAGATAAAATAAATTTTTGTAAGTGTATTGTTGTCGTTAGCGAGGAGAGCGTGATGCGCGAGGCGGTGTCTGCGCTGGCGCTGTGCGCGGGGGTGGGGGGCGGCTACATGCGCGCGCGCGCCGTCTGCGTGCACGCCGCGCTCAAGCTCGCCGCCAAGCTGCTGCGCATCTACGAACAACGCAACGATATGGGCGCCGCGCTTGAGGTACCGCACCATTTTATTTTTTAACCCCGGACGAAAAAGAGCGGTGTTATAAATTTGATGTGTGTCTATCTGTGGCATCGTAGCTCCTAAACGGATGCGCCGATTTTCATCTAGTTTTTTTTGTTTGCAAGGTGTCACAATCGAGAGTGTTCTTAGCTATGATCCAAGAAAATATCTTCAGCCATTTTAAGATTTATCAGCTCTTTTCTAGTTGTTGAAAGGATAAAGTAACGGTTTCGTGTCACGGGTTATATATTTTTTTAATTAAGTGATATTGGGTTTGGTTACAGGTTACAAATTACATCAATATAAAAAACAAGAATCATATTATACAATATGTAAAAATCTGTAGCTCTCTTACAACCACCAATCACCCATTTTTATCTCAATACCCTCATTTAGCCCGTCAAACAATTACATTGAAAATAACTTTCAATATTGCAAAAAACAAAAACCAAACGTATTTTACATCACTGTTTTGTATCTCTGTTTGTCTTGTTGTACGGGCTAATCTCCGAAACTGTTGGACCGATTTGAATGAAATTTTGCATGGTGGTACCTTATATTCCTGGTCAACAACATCCTAGATAGTTATTACCGCGGAAAAATATCTCATTCCTAACAGCACGGAAAAGTAAAAAAAAAATGCGGGCGTAGCCGCGGGCGGGCAGCTAGTACGGTCTCCTGCATAGAAACGGACCCCTCTATCGTAAGCGGCGAGTAGTCACCGTTTATGATAGGGGTTCCGTTTTCTTTGCAGGAGACTGTACGTAATAAGTGAAATAAACAGTTAAAAAAATACTTTTTTGTAAGTGAGTTATTTAAAATGTTGTTTGGTATAGATAATCCGCGAGACGCTGGCGGGCATGCGGCCGCTGCTGTGCTCTGAGGACATGGAGGTACAGGAGCGCGCCCACAACGCCACCGCGCTGCTCAGCCTCGCGCTGCGCCGGCTCAACCCCACCGACGAGGCGCTCGCCACACCGCTAGCGCAGGGTGAAGACACGCAGCTCATAGCGCACGAACAAAGGTCAGTTAACACTAACTAGTCCACTAGTAGCCACAGTATCATCTCAGCCTGTAGACGTCCACAGCTGGAGAAAGGCCTCCCCCAGAGATCTCCACAATGAAACTACCAGAGGATGGGCAGCAGCTAGGGATTGCAATCCGGTCCGGCGGATCCGGTAATCCGGCGGATCCGGCGTGTTTTAGGGCCTACCGGATCCGGTGGGTCTGAATGGGATCCGGTACCGGATCCGGTATAGTAGAAAAATACTCGAAATAAGCAAAATTTTAAGTCATTTGCACGCAATACGAGCAATGTGTCTATACCAAATCTAACTGCATATTCCACACTTCGGATTACCTAAGAAGTAAAGCAATCATCATCATAAATGCATAATGATGATTAGGCTAGCAAGTGTTGTTGAGTCTTTGTTTTTATTGATTATTTTAAATTAAGTAATAATTTACAATTTTAATTAAATATTTTGAAAAGATGCTGCGACGACGCCTGTGAAGTTTCTTCCGGCGAGTTCTTCTCCACAGAAGACAGCCAATTTTTTGAACTCGCCAGATGATGTTAGAACATTCAACTAATTGATGTAAATATCCTAAAGTTAAAAATCTGTCAGTACTTTGACTTTACTTTGAGACGAAAAGTGCTTTTTTGGCCGCTGCTGGTTATCTTTATAATTCCATAAGAAAGAAGTTTTTCAGACACAGAAATGAATTTAATACAAATTTTTGCATTGAACATTCTTATTTTTATTTGTTATGAACAAAACTAACTACAAAATTAAATACTTTTTATTGAGTCTGCTAGATTATAAATAACTATGTTGTTACTCACATATAAATAATTACTATACTACTAGAGGGTCTTTCGATTACTGTGGTTGATTGAAGACTAAATAATTATTTAAAAAGTTATTCAATTCGTATAATATGTAACTGTTATACCTATATGCACGTAGTGTTTTATGCTACTACTCGTATTTATTATTATTATTTTGAATCATAATACGTTACCTACCATTAACCTGCTTTTAATTATAGAAAATATATAATAATTAGAAAGATTCAATGTTGACACGAATCCGGTCGGATCCGGCCGGATTCGCGCCAATCCGGTAAAATCCGGCCGGATCGAAAATGATACCGGATTGCAATCCCTAGCAGCAGCGTCCTTCTGTGTATTTAAGACCACACTGTTGATCGCCAACCCGCACATAAAAGGCGGGGTGAGCGTGTAACTTTGCCAGACATTCTGGCGTTACATTATTTTTAATAACTTTCAAGAAAAGAAAAAGGTCAATGATTTTTTGTCTGGATTTATATGAAACAGACCATAGTAAGTACTCATGAAACTGAACAAAAGGAACATAGGTTGAAATCTCAAACGATCATCCGCCGCGTCCAGCTTTTGTTTCACTCGCCTTGCTGCCTATGATTGTATGCGCGATGCACAACGGCGAAATGTGGCGGGTCTCCTAGTTAGCGAAATTGTGTGTGGAACAGACAACTTTATGACAGCCACGCCGCCCGTGCAATATTGGCAATGTACGAATCGGAACGTTCTCTATTTATTCTTTGCCAAAAAGCTAAACACTAAAGAATCTCATTGTGGTTTTTCATATTCGGTCGCTCTGACCAATAGATAAGTCGGCGTAAGTTGATACCAAACACCTATAACATTGACATTTTTTTCAGTAATGGACTTGCCAAGGAGCCAGAGGAATCTGTGAATGGAGAGGATGCATCTACGAGTTTCAGTGGAGGGCTGATCGAAGAGCTAGCGGACCTGTTCGACGGAGAACTCAAGCCTGTTGCCCCTAAAGCTCAGAAGAAAGTGCCCATGCCTCCGGAGTATGTATTTTGGAGGGTTACCTATTGTATTTCCGATATTTTTTGTTCCGAATATTGTTATTCCGCTAACTTTTTGACATTTATCAGTTGGAAATTTTATTTATTGTCCGAAATAACATTTTCCGTTGTATTATGTTTCCGCGTTTTTATTGACCTTCTTACTTGTTCACCGATGTTTCAAATTTCCGCTAAACTATTTACCAGTATACCGAAAATCCATGTCATCATTAACCATTTTTTTACATGTGCGATAGCTCAATTGAACCATTATATTGCAAGGTCAAATTTAATTTCTCCATTTTACATTCTGTATTCCATCAAGCATGCATGCAAGCAAGCATGCATGCAAGCAAGCAAGCAAGCAAGCAAGCATGCAAGCATGCAAACAAGCAAGCAAGCAAGCAAACATGCAACCAAGCACAAGCAGGCATGCATACATGTCAAACCTAACAGAAGGGTATGGCGGGCGAGGTGGGCTCGCTTTGCTCGCCCACCACGCCCGCCATACCCTTCTAACCTAACCGACAGATGTCGGGGTGCCCCGAACTCCAAGAACATTATGTGTCGTAATTATAAAAAATAATAATTGTTACTTCGGAATAATAAAAATAACAACAAAAAAATCTATCGTTTAAAAAAAAGACCAAGTGAGATTACGGGATTTAGTAAAAAAGATTAATCGTAAAACGGAATAACGTTGTGCGGAGAAAGAATAATTCTGTAAAGTGTTATTGTGGTGATTTAAAAATATGTCAAGTCATACAATGGAAATTGAAAAATGTATGAATCGTTTACGGAATATTGAAATTCGGTTATCAGTTTTTCGAAAATGTGATAGGTTACCATTTTGGAGATATATTTCTTTTCGGGGATATTTTTGGCAAAGTAAGGTTATTTTACCCTTTCATTATTACAACATGAACGTTTTGGAATGGACAAATGCCTTTGTCTGCCTCTGTCTGAAATGCCTCTCGATAGAGAGGAATGGAACGATCTGTAGGGAAACCAAGTTCACCGATGTATGTACGGAGAAATGACGCCGCCGCGGGAGCAGAAAGGTTGTTGAGTGGCGACTGGCGACCGCATCATCGCAGGCATCAGATCCAACGTGGGTCACCTGGCTGCGGAAGATCGCTGGATGCGGGCAGCCTCGGTTCAGACGAGACGAAATTTTGTTCGTCAGAGAACGTCTTTCTGTCTGTCTGAATTGTGATGATGAATCGTTAACAGCTCATATATATCCCAAGGGGTTCGATCCTACCCTGATACCAGGGTGATTGGAAGTCAACGGGCCTAGCCACTTGGCCACCGACGATCTTTTGGTGATGTTGTAGTATATGGAGAAATTAGCAAGGAGTGCGTTTCCAGGCTGGACCTGGAGCATTGGACGTCGCACCAGCACTGGTCGTCGGAGAGCTCGAGCTCGGAGGACGAGGGCGCGTGCGCAGTGTTCACCGCGCCGCAGCCCGAGCCGCGCCCGCTGCAGCAGCTCTCACCCGAGGAACTGCAGATGGTAACACACATGCTCCAAGATAACAAGACCACGTGACCAGGCCTCCGACACTCCATGTACTTGCGCGCTATAACTACCTACCGCCTGGCCGAGCGGTCTCGGGCCGACCCAGGACCAATTCCCCATTCCCTAAACGTGTTAGTAGAGTGGCGCAATACGCGAGAGAGAGAGAGATGCAGCAACTTCGTCTTTTCGCTTAGCGCCGTGCGATTTAAATTGCACTTTATTATAACGGAGCTAGGGTTGCAATTTATATGAATTATATCGCCTAGTGCAGCCTCTGTAGGGACTATTATTTGGTATTCTGTGACGTGACTGACACGAGCCTACGTCATTTTGCGCTGTTCATCCTTGTCTATTACACGCATTCGACAAGGATGAATAGGCAAAATGACGTAGGCTTGTGTCAGTCACGTGGTCTAATTGCAAGACCTTGTTTTCTTGGACCATGGTAACATCTGATCCCCCCAAACCCCTCCCACCGCGGACCCTCGAACCGAACCAACTGCAGATCACAACTTCATGCACGCACGAATGATACTACCACTTTCTCTCCCAGACACGTCATACAACCAACGACGCGTCAATACTGGCAGTTTATTTTGAATTTTGATACTTTCTACCCTACTTGAGACTTCTTTTTCGTTAAGTAAAATAATAAAAATAAAATAATTTTATAATTAAACAAAACAATGTTATTAATAAGTACTAACATAAACAATGTTATATGTAATTAAATACTAACAAAAATCTTATTACTAACAACTGCGCTTAGTTGTGTCAAAAAAAAAAAAAACAATGGTTTGTGTAGTTGCGCGAGGCGCGGCGCGCGGAACAAGCCAACAACCCGCATTATCTGAAGGACGACTCGCCGCGCTCCTACCAGCAGGAAGACGTGCCCATCGCTGAGATCGCGCTGGAAGTCCCTCTGCAAATACACAGTAAGCAAATAACCTTAGAGAATTAATATACATAGAGCACGCGCATCGCTCCGCCGCCTTTATGTCAAGCGTAAGCAAATTTTGGCAGATTTTGTATGGGTGGTGAAATATGATTTGTTTCTCGAGTCATGTTTGCAACTTATCACTGCACATTTCAAAATGTTCTCCTATTAAATTTCTTATTTTCACCGTGAAAAATAATCAGCTCCGATAACCATTTGATACTAAACGAACGCGCTGAAGATATTCGGACTGTTCATATCCGTGCTTACGGTTCATACTCGATTAGGCGTACTCTATCCCTCCCAGAAAATTTTCTATTTATACTCTAAGCAAATAACATTTAAAGCCTTACCAAACAAATAAGAAACCTGCTCTGGGGGCGCCACGTGTATATTTTTACGACTATGGCAACAATTTTCCTTATAAAATTAGTTCTATTGAAATTCCGCAATATTTGGTCGGGCTTTATATAACCACACTTGTACGATCATACGACCATCAATCACTATTTTTCCTGCAAGAGCAAAAAAATGCAGTAAAAATTTACTACAAAATCTTAAATTTATTTTTTGTAATAGGGATATCAAGTTTATAAATTTCCACTTCCATCTACTTCTCAAGTATCATTTCGGTGACTACTTTAAATCTTAGAATGCCTATGTGCCTTATAATTTTGATGTATATTGCTGTGCCTAAGAATAGGTCCATATTAGAATATAGTATTTCAAACTATTCTTATTTAGTTATTGTATTATATCTTGTAAACCTATGGAATGCAATAAACATAATATAGAGTATTGTATTTTTTACCTACTAAATGACATTTGAGGCGACTAGCCTTAGCGGTAATAATATATAGAAAGTATGAAATTGATTGTCCCATCAAATGCGCTGGTAAAATTTACAGATATATTTTATTTTTCAGCAAAGAGATCTGATAAGTACTTAAAGGAGAGCTCAAAGAAGACAAAGAAAGAGAAGCGACCGACGAAGAAGCGGAAGAACAAGAAGGTGGTGCCTTCCACTGACGAGTCGGAGAGCGAAGGTATGTCACAGGCACCAGCTTATGGAAATCTACGCTAGTCTGCTAGTACGAGTAAATATGCTTATAGGTATAATAATGAAAATTTTAATTTTTCTCTCGTCCCTGACACCTTGTCTTTCTCTACAGGTAGAAAAGATTAAGTCTACTTTAATCCTAAATAACATAAATTCTATGACATAATTTATCAAGGATGTTTTTGAAGTAGACTAAACTTGCTAAATATAGTATCTATAGAGCTATTTAGTTTTGGAGATAAAGCCAAGAAAATGTCAAAATATGGTCTCTGTAGATCCCAATGTTTCAATAGTTTTGGAGGTTGTTAAAAATTAGATTTGATATGAATTGGGCGATAGATCCCACGTTAGTTGGTACCGTGTTCGGTGTAACTGTGTGTTAGCAGGCAGTTTGGATGATGACGCGGATCGGCGTTGATCATTTTAATTTTTTTCTGTGGTACCTACTGTTCCATTAGGATTTTTGTAATTGTATGTAGCCATAACGTAACAAAATGTATATGGTTTTGTTCGTACTGTTATTGATGCTAACATTGTATTTTACTATTGTTGAATGATGTAGCTTAGCTACCTTAACAAGAAATGCATTTAGTTTGTTCTATTTTTAGTTTAAAATTTGTAAGCATGATTGTAATTTCTACTCGTGGTCCAATAAATAAATAGTGTACTGTGTAACGTGTGTGTGTGTGTGTCCCCGCAGCGGAGGGCTTGCGGCCGTGCGTGGCTGTGGGCGGGGAGCTGCCCGAGGGCGCGGCGCCGTCCGACGAGGAGAGCGCGCCGCCCAGGGACGACCCGCACCGCGCGCTAGACCTCGACCTCGACCTGTGAGTCACCCCACTACCTACCTATTATTGTCGATAGTTCTTTTTCTTTCTTGCTATGATCCTATTTCCAATCTCCATTGCGATTTGAGCATCACTTCGCTGTCCTTTTTATAGCGTTTCATGTCCTATCTAGACCTATTACAAATCAATGGTTCCTCGAAGGTAACAGGGCGCGCTTAGTCAAACGAAATGTGCCACAGAAGAATAATATTATAATGGACATTCCACTTCCCAGAACACACCCCCCGTGTAAAACGGTAAAAGTACAAAGCATAAAGTATATTTTTCTCTATATACGTTTAATAGCTGTTTTTCTACAGCATAAACCTTACCAAATGAGAGCAAACAAAAGCGTTACGATAATAAGACTCAGTTTTCATACAGGGTATTGAATATTGCATTAATAAATTAATCATACTCATTTATAAATTTATTTCAGACCTCTCCGTGAAGACGAACTATTAACGTCTAGAATACACCAGTATCCATCACCAGAGAGTGGACTAGTGCTCAATACTGTATCAAAAGAAAAAGAATCCAAGAAATCTAAATCCGTAGATAAAAAGAATTCCGACTCTAAATCAACTAAAAATAAGAAGAAGGATAAAAAATTAAAGCATAATAAAGATGTTGATCTAATATTGCCAGAGCTTGGCGAAAATAATGAAGATTTAGTTATTACTAAGGATAACGATGTAAACAATGCAGATAAAAAGAGGCCAGTTGAAGGCGGTGAAGACGGCGATCATATTTATAGTAGCAATAAGACTGAAAAACATAAGAAAAAGAAAGAACACAAGGAAAAAGATTCCAAGAAAAAAAAGTCTTCTAAGAAAGGTGAGTGTGAGATTCATCATCATTTTAGCGGAGACGTCCACTATATTTTGTATTACCACATTTCCAGTTTTAATAATGACAATAAGTTACTTACGGTTATCTTACTGTAGTTCACCAAAAGCAACTTCTAAAATCACAGCAATATGTTCTTGAAAATGTTTGGTTAACAATCCGTAGTAGACGTGAGGAATGATGTCTGAAAATTTTAAACCTGTCTGAAATTATTTGTACCATCAGCGCTACTTTGATACGACGTATTTTTGTATTATTTTTGATAAGATTTTTTTATATTCCAGAAAAACATGGGACAAAGATTGGCTATGAGGAAGCACTTGGCATTTCTACACCCAGCAAAGAAGTTATATAGTGTACATTAATAGAGCACATTGTACATTGTAACGTTATAAATGAGTACGCCTTAAGGTTTACAATTCTCTTCACCTTTTGCAAGCTATCTCAGTGCAATTGTTAATTTGAACAATCTTTAATAATTTTGTAATTATGGTTAGTTTCTTATATCATAGGCATTGTTTTTCACTCGTACCTTAGTAAAACATGTCCATATTATAACAAGTTATATAATATTCCCTTAAGTCAATGTAGTTAATAAAAAGTATATATTATATTATAAATCAAGTTTATTAAAAGTGATGATTTATCAAAAAGCATGACTTTTTTGTACAATGCTACCGACTCAAATATGAAAATTGATTTAAAAAAGCAATTTGTCACAATTAAAGACATTTAACTCTAAATAATTTAACAAGAATAGAACAACACATTTCATAAATATTTGCAAAACGTTAACAAAACAAGATTTCCGAAATATATACGTATAAAATTTATATCAAAACCAATGTACAATGACGACCCTCTTCCTCTTGAACTGCATGCGGCATTATTTCTTTTTGTAAACAATATTTACCTATAAAGTTTCCAAACATTGGCATTAGAAAGTTATCATTAAATTGCGGGTACGTCGGTATAAAATTCGTAGAAAACTAATCTTGATATTCTTAGGTATAATATATGGCGATTGATAGAAATCGAAGTAAAGGTTTAAGATAACAACTGCTTGCATGTTATTATGTATGTCGCTGTCACTGAGCATATATAATCACTTCGTTTTAGTCGCTGTTACAAGTTCCTATTGTTATGGCAAATTCACTATTTTGGCACAGCTACATCTTATCGGTACTGATACGTGAAAGGAATACGTGTTTCTGATACAGTAACGGGATAATGTTCAGTAAAATGTCAGTAATGAATGTGGAAAAATGTGGATGCACCTTTTTTCATCTTATAAACGATAATTTGCCAATTCTATTGTGCGATCCATTCAGAATTAGAGAAAGAAAGGAAAGGGTGGCGCGAAGTGATTTACTAATACCACTGGGCGGTCACTCTATACAGAAAACGCATTTTGACAACCTACTTCATTTTTAAATAACAACTGAATATCAACTACAAGTCAATGGCGCTAGGCGCTATGTAAAACACCCGAACACCACCGGCGGAGTCCCGCGGCGCCTGCGGGGTGCGGGGCGTGGGGCGCTATATCGTGCGGGGAACTCATTTTGGCGCGGGGGGGTGAGTGTCCTTTCTGTACGGGTTAGTACTATTATTTTCATCTGTGATAATACAAAATAACTCCAGTCATCATATCAGCTCGTCCACTGCTGGACATAGGCCTCCCCAAGTGTGCGCCACAATACAGGATCCACCTCATCATCCAGCGACCGTCAGCCACCTTTTTCAGGTCGTCGTCGTCTTTACAAAATACTTCTTCGACGTCTCTACAAAATACTTGAGATGTATTTAGTAAATACCTCTTTTTAGCTACTGGGTCAAAATCAAAATAGATGTACATTTTGTGTTTCACTGTTAGTTGCGACATTAAATCCTAAAAAAATACATTTATTTTATTCATTTTTTCATTGTATTCTATTAAACTTTATGGGTAAAGACCCTTTATATGTATTTAAAATACTTTCATTGCATTAAATAGTTAATTACCTAGTTTTTATCACCATTAAATCCAGCATCACATTTTTTATGGTTTCGTAACCTCAGGTTGAGTAACGACCTCTAGGGTGAAAATAAACATTATTCTGGTAAATTGCCGTTTCAAAATTGGCAGCAATGACAGCAGAAAGTCAGTGTCAAACAGACGTCAAAATACAGCCATTATCTTTTGCATTATTCAAGAATTTTACATGTACAAAATTTTTGTAAACATAATTTATCAGTGTTACTAACACACATCTATTCCATACCGGTAATTTTTTTTCACTGTCCTTTATTGATTTCTGTAGAAATATAGTAATAATATTACTTTATTATAATGAGCCTCCAAACACGACTGGTTCTTAATTTCTTGTATGTCGGCACCAGATAATTTTGAAGTTATACATTCTCAGGTTTTATTATCAGGTTCGTTATGTTTCGTTATTCAGTATAGTAACGATTGTTACTCTCAGTCTAGTTAGTTTCGTTACGTTCACGTTACGTTATTAAACTGAGAAAGTGTATTTGCGAATAGAACTGACCCAATAAACCCAATAAATTTTAATCAGAGTTTATCGATTGCAAACAGACAAACAAAGAATTCTCTTTTTTTTTGTATAGGTGCCTACTTCATTCTGTTCATTTTAGCACATGTGACCTTCGCCTCATGCATCAGTTTCGTTACAATTTCGTTACAAATTTTTGGATGTCAGTTTACTTACGGTTTCGTTATTGTACATCTATTTTGATTTTGACCCTACTAGCAGCCTGAAACTATAACTACAATGTATCAATCTGATACACGACATCAAAACAATATTCTTATAATACATGAAGATAATCCCATTTTTAAGAATAGTGATAATGATTTATTTGATGATTCTTAAATGTAGGGTATGTATGAAAACAAAACTACAATGAATCAGATCTAAAACAAGTTTATTACATGGTTAAGATTAGAATAATTTAATTAACGACAACCGTTGTCATTATAAACTTTCAGCTATCTGTAATATCAAAAAATATGACCATAACAAAGCGCTTCTATTTACAAAGAAATATATACATATAATACGCGTGTGAAATACAATTATTGCGACGATACACGTATACAACAACATTAGAATAAATAACTAACACGGTGAGTACGATTTTTTACTGATTATGCACCTTGAACATGTCTTACACAATGAAATATCGGCGCAAAGGACGTTATACTTATCATCACATGAAATGCAGCATGTCCTTATAATTGTTAAATTTGCACTAGCTACTTAACAATCAACAACAACTTATTCACTATTAACTACTATGAAATTAAATTAATAAATAGTCATGAATGAAATAATTCTTAAAAAGAATATGTAGTAAAGTACATCAAAATAAACATGTATACAAATAACATTTGATGTGTATATGTAACTATCACAAAAATTATACAGGTGTAAGAAACATTTGACTTATCAACTACAATCATTCTAGTTATATCGTATTTTAAATCATGAGTAAATTTCAAATATCGTTTCGAAATACATGAAAATAAGCACATCAAATTGTATGTATTGATAACTACTTATTTTTGAAGGTTTGCTTTGAACGATGTTTATAAAAGTATGACTTGCCGCAATACTATAATGATCTTTACGTTAATTCACTCCCTGTTCACACATCCACGACGCATTAACAAGCAATTATTTTCAGATTTAGCAATTCCAACCATAGTCCTTTTAAAAAAAATACAATACTGTTGTAGGGATCTTTTGGCACTTGTATGATTGATAACGCCCAAGCGCCCAAGACTTCCTTCATTACGACAAGCTTCATTAACGTCATGTATGTTTGTACGATACAAGAGCGCCGTGGAATAGTGTTGAGGAGCTAGGGGCCGAAAGTATTGCGCCGTAGAATAAAAAATACTGCGTGGTATAGTTGGCGCGGCGAATTACTCGTAAGAATGGGATAATGTGTTCAGGCTCATTCGGTCAAATAAGTATAATTTAATTTAAAATCAATCAATCCAAATTGCAATTCGTCATAATCACAAACTTATAAAACTGTAATTGTTGAACTTTACATTGTACTTCGTTTATACATAAATTACTAATAGTGTTTATGTTAAGTCAAGTTATTATGTTAAACCTGACCATAATTTCATAACTTCAAAAGGAGGTTTGAGTTACTTGACCGAATGTTATCCTGAGGTCTGCAGGGCAGCTACAGCTACTGAAACGCGAGAGGCTCTAGACTAGAAGGTGTCAAAACGCGAAATAGTGACAGAACTACTATAACTGTAGCAGTTCTTCGAGTTACTTTGCGTTACGTACATTGATTTATCAGACTACTACAGGTACAACATAAACGATCCAAAAATGGGACGGCAAAGAGATACTCAAGCACCTCTTGTACCACAGTGAAAATACAACCTTAGTAAGAAAGACTAAGGTTGAAGTTAGTAAAAATCACATATTACATTTTGATTCCAGTGCACTACGTTACCGCAATAAAAATGCGACCGTAATGAGAGAATAAGGTTGTGATTGATTATGATTTGAATGCAGAGAGAAAGAGCACTAAATATACAAAGACCACTGCGACCCAAGGTGGATCCATTGTAGTCAGCCCTCGTAGGCTATTTATCCTCCGAATAAGGTGGTATTGTAATAGCAGTTTATGTGTGTCAGAGGGTTAATGCGCTATTGTACGACGCGCCTAGAACCTGTTGTAATTGACCCGCCGCGCCTACTCTCCTACTGCTAGCTAGTGCGGTGTCTACTGGTTGATGAAGTATTTTGGTATGTTGAAGTTCACCTCGACGCCGGCCTTCTTGGCGAGCGTGACGATCTCTGAGAGCTGCACCACGAGCGCGGCCGCCTGGTCCAGGTCGTCGCGCGGCACGATGCGCAGCCCCGAGTCCGCGATCAGCTTGCGAGCCTCGTCCACCTTCGTGCCCTATACACAACAAACAATGCATCATAACAGAGGACAAAATTCGTGTTCGACAAAATTCTTCGTTGGACATTTTGTATTTTGGACATTAGTCGCGCAAAGGGATCTATCGTGATTATTTTTTTACAGTTATTTTAATGTGGCTCAGGCTGGCTGGCTGGACAAATCTTCAAAATAGCCCAGCCCGCATTTAAGTAGGTCAATAAGGCACTTTATGTGACGCCTAAACACCCTTTTTTTAGAATTTGTGACGCTACACAATCTCAGATAATCGAGCCTGATTTGGGAGAATGAACGAACTTCCAGACACAAGACAAACACAAGGGCTCATCACACGAATGCCTGGGCGGAATTCGAACCTGCGACCTTGTGCTGATCTAATATTTTAGACAAGCTTACAGTCCACTGCTGGACATAGGCCTCTCCCTTTGCGCGCCATTTGGCCCTCACTTCGGCCGCACGCACCCACCTCCTGCCAGCCACATTTCGCAGATCGTCACTCCATCTAGCCGGGGGGCGTCCTACACTTCGTTTACCTAGACGTGGTCTCCACGAATATTTCATAAAGATCCTGAACTCAATGCAGTTTGTGAACCAAAATCACATAAAATCTTTCATTTAGTCAAATACAAATAATCTTACGGTATAAGTCATAATCCAAATACATAAATGATGTAAGTGTTAGTTACCTGCAAACGGACGATGACAGGAACTTGTATGTTGAGGTTCTTGGCGGCGGTGATGATGCCCTCTGCGATGACGTCACAGCGCATGATGCCGCCGAAGATGTTCACCAGGATCGCGGACACGTTCGGGTCCGACAGGATGATCTTGAACGCTTCCTGGAAATAACAATTCATTGGAGAATTGGGCCAACAACGTTTCCGATGATGGTGTCTGATCGATCACCCAGAATCAAGGCAGCCGAGTCGCTTAGCCAGATTTCAATTGACAACGAATCATCATCATCATCATCTCAGCCGAAAGACGTCCACTGCTGGACAAAGGACTCCCCCAAGGATCTCCACAATGATCGGTCCCGCGCTGCCCGCATCCAGCGGCTTCCTGTGACCCTCACCAGATCAAAGAATCGCTAAACTTAATTGGCAATGGGCTGGGCACATTGCGCGTAGAACCAAAAGGCACAGGTCGGTCACTCCATACAGAAAACGCGTTTTGACAAACTACTTCTTTTTGAATAACAACTGAATATCAACAAGTCAATGGCGCTAGGCGCTATGTAAAACACCCCCGAACACCCCTGGTAGAGAACCGCGGCGCCTGCGGGGTGCGGGGCGTTGGGCGCTATATCGGGCGGGGAACTCATTTTAGCGCGGGGGGCGGGGAGTGAGTGTCCTTTCTGTACGGGTTAGAAGTATTATTTAGTTGTGTGCTTACGGAGACAGTGGTGGCGTTGGCGGCGCCGCCCACGTCGAGGAAGTTGGCGGGGTCTCCGCCGTACAGCTTGATGATGTCCATGGTGGCCATGGCCAGCCCCGCGCCGTTCACCATGCACCCGATGTTGCCTAAGGACCAAACACCATACTTGAACCATCATTACAAATGGGCGAAGTAGTCTCCCCAACTTCCCTACCAAATACCTCTCATATCCCTTTCGTACCTTTCCAATACAATTGTGTGGGTCACAAAATCGAGTATAGCTCTTTTGTTTTACGTTAGTAATGGACGGGAACAGTGTCGTACGATTGTGCGGGAAGCGAATTTTTACCTCCCGCGCAAATTTTGTCCGACACGCAGTCGGCAAGCAGGTGTTGACTATAATTGTTTTATTTCGTAAGCCTAATAGTTTACGAGTTATTCATTAGAAAAATAGTTAAACACAGGATGTTTCTGTGATAATAGTTACTATTGGCAAGCAAACGCTTTGGTGTAACGGCTTGTCAAACTTTTCCGACACATTTGGATCGACGTGGGCCCTACATTAACGCATGCATATATTAAATATCTTATGATTTTTAATTTTTTTCAGCTTCTGCACCAAATTTTCGATATTAAACGACGCAGCTATCGTAGAGAGACTAGGAACGAGGGCGATGACAACGATGAGGCTGATTTGGACAACTTTATTGAAGAACACCCTGAATATTTCAGTTCCTCTTCTTCTGATGAAGGCGAGGATGCTGATAGAGATAATGTACCTCTGAGTATGCTAGCAGGGTGGCAGAAGAAGCCCTTCAATGGCAAACCTCTTCCAGGAGAGGCTGTACGTGATCCAGGGGATATTAAAACTCCACACGAAATGTCGAGCTCGTGCCAATCGTTGATTATTACAAACGTAAAACTGATGCCATCAAAAACACAACTTGTAAAAAAACCAAGTCTCGCAATTCAGTTCTTCTACCGTAAAAAGTTGTCAGATCCATGTAATACCAAGTCGGTTAAATTATTCAGTCCCTACTTAAAGGGTCCTTCTGTCTTAAGTTGTTACGTAATTAGCTAACCTAACAACATCAGTAATCATATTAATATTTAAAATCTTTTATGTTTTAAATAAATAGACTGACTTGGCCATCGCATGAAAACACAATGTATCTCACAAGTAATACATATTGTATTAAATTAACTGTTTAGTGCGATTGCCAAGTCAATCTATTTATTTAAAACATAAAAGATTTTAAATATTAATATGATTACTGATGTTGTTAGGTTAGCTAATTACGTAACAACTTAAGACAGAAGGACCCTTTAAGTAGGGACTGAATAATTTAACCGACTTGGTATTACATGGATCTGACAACTTTTTACGGTAGAAGAACTGAATTGCGAGACTTGGTTTTTTTACAAGTTGTGTTTTTGATGGCATCTCATTTCTTTTTGTAGGTAGTCTTCCTCTTTTTCTTTTCGGGTACTGCACTCGGGGACTGCCGCGATAAAGCTATTAGCATTTTTTATCAACTTATGCAATTATAATTACACAACAACAACAAACAGAACTCCAACACTCCAACACCCCAACACCCAAACACCCCCAACACCCAAACACCCCAAAACCCAAACACCCCAACACCCCAACGACCCAACCCCAACCCCAACACCCCAACACCCCAATACCCCAACACCCAAAACCCCAACACCCCAACGACCCAACCCCAACACCCCAACCCCAACCCCAACACCTCAACACCCCAATACCCCCACACCCCAACGACCCAACCCCAACACCCCAACACCCAGCACCCCAACCCCCACCCCTCAACACCCCAACCCCAACACCTCAACACCCCAATACCCCCACACCCCAACGACCCAACCCCAACACCCCAACACCCAGCACCCCAACCCCCACCCCTCAACACCCCAACCCCAACCCCTCAACACCCCAACACCCCAACCCCAACACCTCAACACCCCAACACCCCAACCCCAACCCCAACCTCAACCTCAACCCCAACCCCATCCCCAACCCCAACCCCAACCCCATCCCCAACCCAACCCCAACCCCAACCCCAACTCCAACTCCAACTCCAACTCAACTCAACTCAACTTATCAACTTAATTATTATGACGTGTATAATTATTTATATATTTATTTAATATTAAATATAATTATTTATTTATTTTATTTAAGCAGTATTTTTTTCCTTTGTTTTTTTTTTCTCAAAGTTATTTAGGTACTTATCTACACCTATTTAATCCATTAATACAGGTACACTGATTCGATAACTGCAAACGTAACTTTGTAATTCTATGTTTGCCCCCAGATTTATATAGGATTACAAAGTTATCTAGCAGATGATGTATCTAAAAAAGTAGGCCGAAATTGCAAAATATTTTAGTTTTCCCTTGGTTTATATGCTAAACACTAACTTCATTTTAAATTTAAAGCTTCTATGTCTGCTAGAAGTGCCTTAGAGTTTTGATGATCGGTCAGTCAGTCAGTGAGTGAGTGAGTGACAAAATTAAGAAACTTTGACTAGTTATAATTCATAAACTACTGGTTCTAATTGATTGAAATTTGAAATGTACCGTATTTATACAATGCCTGCTTGGTTACTGAAAACTCAGGCTTCTTGTTTTATCCACAACGAAGTTATAGGGGGGTCGAAAATGGCCTGAACTGCTTCGAGAAAAGTATGGTACGGCCGTGCCGCTTTTTTGCTCGACTTGGC
The DNA here is from genome assembly GCA_948473455.1 of Teleiodes luculella. NCBI lineage: Eukaryota > Metazoa > Arthropoda > Insecta > Lepidoptera > Gelechiidae > Teleiodes > Teleiodes luculella. Next base: position 8,373,733 of record OX419585.1, read on the forward strand.
GGGGGCACTGCCGTGCCCCCAGATAAAAGTTGTGTTTTTATTTCTAATAAATATTTTTGTAACTTTTATACTTATTTTATTCATGGTCTCTATTAAAAAAAAAACTAGTTTATTTTATACATCTGTGACCTTCACAATTGTACGTAGGAAATTAAGGGCCCAGTATGATACAATTGGTGGTGACTGAATTTTCCAAGATGGCGGCGGAAAATCTGGAAAATTATAGCAGATTCGTCTTCTGCGGCCCCAAATTACCTGGGATTCAACTTCAAAACTACAAATATCTTTGTAGTTTAAGCGCCGGTCCGAAAGGGATATCAATGTAAGGACTTTATTAAAAAATCCTGCAGTAGATAGGCTGATAAAGCGGTAGTAATATTACATTAAAATACATAGTAAATACAGTAAAAAATTTCGGACGAAGAACAACAACATTTTCCTAGCATAAAAAGTCAGCAATATATTTTGCTCTATGGGATAGATAATATCATCTATAGATTTTACGTTTTTTGTAATAAGTAATAATAACTGATTTCAATAATGTAGATAAAAATAAAACAATTTGGAAGTCATTCCATCAATAGAATAAAATAGAAGTACATATCGACGGTTAAAAAGAAGTTGGGAATAAGCGACAAAAAGTGAAATGTTCAGGAGAGCCGTTCAAAGTTTTGAATTTTAGAAAAACTGACGTATTTTTGTAATTTATTGAGATATCTTGAAAACTAAAACAGTAATAAAATCAGAAAAAAATGGAGCAGTTACTGGTATTTTTAGTTTTAATGCTTTTACGCTATTTAAAGTGATTTTTGTCGCTTATAACAATAGCTTTTAATTTCCCAATAAGGAAATATGGCATAAGATACTAATGACAAAATAAAATATTAAGGGATAAGAAGTATAAGCGACATAGAAATTTATCGCATCGGGTATAAGAGACAAGACAGTTAAAATACGTGTATAGTATACTCTATAGTCTATACGTATTAGGGTATAAGAGACAAGACAGTTAAAAGTATAACCGACAGAGTAATATGAAAATGAATTTTGTATAAAAGGTACAAGCGCCATAGCTATGTTAAATTAGGAAATAGAAGTAGGCTATAAACAACGTTTGTAATTTTTGAGGGAAAAGCTTAAAAGGCATTACCGACAAGCAAACACAAAATAAGTCATTTTTGTAGGGGTACAAGCACCGTTACTGCAAAAATGACCTGAATTTTCGTCGGTTACGAAAAATGATACTAGGAAAATGCTTTTTTTTGCTTGGGCATAAACGCCAAAAAAAGTCATCGTAGAGCCATGGGAGTAAGCGCAATAGAAAGAGCGGAAAATTTTAAGTAGGATGGCATTTATAACTCATTTTTGACCAAGACGTCGCTTATGCCCTACTTCCTTTTTACCGTCGATATAATATATTTGATTTGATAGTGAAGTTGTAGCACCCACCGTCGAGCGCGATGTAGTTGAGGTCGAACTTGGCGGCGGCGATCTCCTTGGAGTCCTCCTGCGTGGTGTCGCGCTTCGCGAACAGCTCCTTCTGCCGCCACTCCGCGTTGTCGTCGAACCGGAACTTCGCGTCCAAGCAGAAGACTGCAAACCATACACATATCCATATCATATAGTATAGACCAACAAATTGATTTATCACCCTAAGGTAGAATATTGAAGTATTAGAATGACTACATTTATAGTTTGCCTGCAGCACTCCGTTATTCGCTGCAACATGTAATGCGTATTGCTTGTTTAGCAATTAAGTTTAATATACTTTATTATTTTCTCACTTGTATTCGAGACACTAATCAATATACATGTCTCCTTAAATTCGCCTCTTATTTTATTTCATCGACTACTCCCCCTCCTAATATAGGAATATAGTTTGTCCATAATGCAACAACAAGGTTTTCGCTTGCCAACTATAGTTATTTTGATATATTTAGCCACAACGTAATATTACTTTCATAGGAAATATTACTAAAAATTCATTTTACTTATACGTCTGCCCGCGGCTTCTTCCGCGCTGTTTTTCGTCTTTTTCCGTGGAAATGAGATATTTTTCCGCGGTAAAAAGTAGCCTATGTCACAAAATCTGTAAAGGGCAAATACTTTCGTATTTATTATGTAATCAGCTGTGACAAATTTAATTCAGTCCAACATTGAATATTGTCTACCTCATAAAGAACAATCAAATTTCTAAAAGATTTAAAACTACTCTTAATGAGCATACTTCTTAAAAATAACGCAGGATTGTTTGTTTTCATAAAAGGTGATTTACTTTACTTACATTATTTCGCCCTAAATCAGAGAATTAAAAAGTAGCATTATAGCTTGCAACAACTTACAATTTCCACTCATAGCATCTTCAGCGTAAGGGTTGATTTCGATAAGCAAGGCGTCCTTTTCTACGAACAGCTTGTACATTTTCTTGATCACACCCGACGCTTCATCCATTTTTTCCGCCAGGCCGATCTGCAAAACAATTAAGATGTATATAGCTTTGGCTGTCTTTTCCTAGATCAAAGCTTATTGACAGTCAAAGATTATAACAAAAAAATTACACATACAACTCAAGATTCCTTTTGTAGTAAATATTCGTAAGAGATTAAAACTTATATTCCAGTTATTAGTTACAACAACTACAGACCATTCAGTCAGTGTAACACATAGTAATCCAGTTCTTGATGGTAAAAGAAGTAACCGAAGATTTGAGCCTCAAAAATATAGTTAAAAAAAAATCTCAGCATGTGGGCCGCCAGTGTAGTATCGAGTATTGATGATTTGAGGCGGGTACCTTTTTAACGACGCGCTGGATCTGGTCGTCAGTGATGCCCTGCATGATGTCGATGGGCTCGTACGTGATCGCATCGGGGTTCTCAGCGGCTACATCTTCAATGTTCACTCCACCTTGCGACGATGCGATTATAACTGGACCCTACAAGTTAAATATTGCCGTGTAATGTGTGGTTCTGTGTGATGTTTGTGCTATGTGTGTGTGTGTGTTGTGCTTTAGTTACATTAGCGAAAAAGCACGCTGTCTGATGTTAATTTTCAATTATCACATTCTATCAATATCAAAATTATTATCTACAGGGCGTGTTATTTCTTAGGGTGAGGATATAAAGAAACAGGTTTTTCCGGTACGGACTTGTCGTTGCGGGTCGGTACAGACCGGTGGTGCAGGTTACCCAACATAAAGAAACAGGTAAATTCGTCTTTATTGACATTGTCAATCAAATTCGACGATGCGATAAGTTCAAGCCCTCAGGTCACTCCAGTCCAGGTAAGACTACCTGTACCGATAAGTCCCAACCGGTTTTTGTCTATCCTCACCCTTATGGTAAGTAACGTAAAATAGAGTTATGGGCATAAATAAATGACCAAATGTAAAAAAAAGAACGGACCGATGATGATTTCGTTACGAATAAGTTAGGTAGCTTTAAACTTCATTTTGGTGACTGTTAAAAAATCGTTACCAGATTTGAAAGAACTTGCCCGATCTAACTCAGAAAAAGAAGGCTTTGAACTATTCATCAGAAAATTATAAAACATTTTTATGAGAATGAAAACTATGATAAAGACTTTAACAATAAAAAGCGGTAAATTTGAAATTAGTTATATCACTAGGATTAGGAATATGACAAATAAATATGTATTTTACGTGGATGGATAGCATTTCATCGCTATACCTCCGACATAATAATAATATCACTTATCGCATCGTCGAATTTGATTGACAATATCAATAAAGAATATGAATGATAAATAGACGCTGGATCGTGAGCGAGACCGTCGGGAAGTGAAAATGTTGTTATTAACAACATTATTTATTATGCAAACATACAAACAAGCAAGATACACATTTTTATATAGCATTTCAATCACATTCATATGATAACCAATAAAATTTATCTTATAAAAATATAAAAGCTGATGAATGATGAATCACCGGATCATGTGATATATTTATACATTACACATATTATGGAATTTGGCATGTACTATTAAACACACGTGTATTAGAAGCCCATAGATATTATAGATAGAATTGTAACATTTAATTCAGTTTAAAAAAAAATCTGCTAAAATTACCTATGTGAAATTATTTGTGTAAGTTTGGATGTTTGTTCTGCTTTCACGCTTATACTACTGATCATTCACAAAATTTCACATGGTTCGGTTGAGCAATGCGATCTCTATAGAAAATAGCGTCAGCAATACAGCTGGACCTGGCAAACCCAAAAACTCGTAATTTATATAAAAAAACAAACTGACTCGATAATAAAATACGCCACATCATAAAATTTCCCGAGAATCAGTGGGGCAAAGTGACCCGTAGAAGAGAACAAACAGATAGATATATGAAAGCACTGGCTTTTCGCCCCGCGGTTCCTCCCGCGTTAACAGGTTTTCCTGTGGGAAAGATGTATTTTCCCGCGGTAAAAAGTAGCCTATGTGTTATTCTGATGTATACAAGCTACGAGTATATTAAAATCCATTCAGTAGTTTTTGCGTACAAACATACATACACATACATAAACATACATTCATACTCACAAACTTTCGCGTTTATAATAATATTACTAGCTTTCCGCTCTGCGGCTCCGCCCGCGTTAACAGGTTTTCCCGTGGGAGAGAAGTAAAAAGTTTCGTAGGATTTCAGTCCAAGCTGAAATGAATCTGTTAAAGAGACTTACGTTGAAGCTGCGCTCCATCATGATGGCAATGTAGAACTCCCTGCGCGGGAACTTGCGCTCCGTGACCATGACCATGTTGCAGATGCGGCCCGCGGCGCCCGTCTGCTTCGTCACCAGGTACTGCTTCAGCATCTTGTTAAAGAGACTTACGTTGAAGCTGCGCTCCATCATGATGGCAATGTAGAACTCCCTGCGCGGGAACTTGCGCTCCGTGACCATGACCATGTTGCAGATGCGGCCCGCGGCGCCCGTCTGCTTCGTCACCAGGTACTGCTTCAGCATCTTGTTAAAGAGACTTACGTTGAAGCTGCGCTCCATCATGATGGCAATGTAGAACTCCCTGCGCGGGAACTTGCGCTCCGTGACCATGACCATGTTGCAGATGCGGCCCGCGGCGCCCGTCTGCTTCGTCACCAGGTACTGCTTCAGCATCTTGTTAAAGAGACTTACGTTGAAGCTGCGCTCCATCATGATGGCAATGTAGAACTCCCTGCGCGGGAACTTGCGCTCCGTGACCATGACCATGTTGCAGATGCGGCCCGCGGCGCCCGTCTGCTTCGTCACCAGGTACTGCTTCAGCATCTTGTTAAAGAGACTTACGTTGAAGCTGCGCTCCATCATGATGGCAATGTAGAACTCCCTGCGCGGGAACTTGCGCTCCGTGACCATGACCATGTTGCAGATGCGGCCCGCGGCGCCCGTCTGCTTCGTCACCAGGTACTGCTTCAGCATCTTGTTAAAGAGACTTACGTTGAAGCTGCGCTCCATCATGATGGCAATGTAGAACTCCCTGCGCGGGAACTTGCGCTCCGTGACCATGACCATGTTGCAGATGCGGCCCGCGGCGCCCGTCTGCTTCGTCACCAGGTACTGCTTCAGCATCTTGTTAAAGAGACTTACGTTGAAGCTGCGCTCCATCATGATGGCAATGTAGAACTCCCTGCGCGGGAACTTGCGCTCCGTGACCATGACCATGTTGCAGATGCGGCCCGCGGCGCCCGTCTGCTTCGTCACCAGGTACTGCTTCAGCATCTTGTTAAAGAGACTTACGTTGAAGCTGCGCTCCATCATGATGGCAATGTAGAACTCCCTGCGCGGGAACTTGCGCTCCGTGACCATGACCATGTTGCAGATGCGGCCCGCGGCGCCCGTCTGCTTCGTCACCAGGTACTGCTTCAGCATCTTGCCCGCTATCTCGGAAGCCACCTCAGGCCTACGAGTAGGAAACAAATTAATAATACATAATAATAAAAGTTATTAAACTTAACCAGCCCCTCTAACATTCTCGGTTCACGCGTGACAGACATAATTTTGTCGTGCGTATTCTCTTATTCTATTGGAGGATATTTCAATATGGCGGGTTTTTTGGCAGTTAAATGTGCGACAAACTTTTGTCATAGCACTGCATGTTACGGGGGCAGTTACAATAATAGTTTCACAATAGCAACCTCACTAGGCGCAGCCTGTATCGTGGCTACCATTTGATCTTAATACGATTATATTAACACAGGACACTGGCTGTTATATAAGTAAACAAAAAGTATTATAATGAAAAAAGACAAACTAACTAAAATCTAGATTATTGATATAGATTCTAAAAAGGATAGTTAAAAACAAAAGTTACCATCAAATGACAGTTATAAACAATTGTTACATCATTTAAGGGACTACACGATGGTAGGTAGGTAAGTTAAGTGGCATGGCAGCGGCGTCACCTATTAAAACATAATTACTCGCAGAATTAACAATAACTCGAAAATTCCATTTAATACAGTTTAAAAAAAAATGCGAAAGTCAGCCTCCTTCTCCAATTTACTTATCCTTAACACCATCAAACTACCTTTAATAAATTGAAATAGAGTGCTGTAGAGCACTCCGTCTTTAATAAAAAAAAGCGGTTGTCTGTAAAGTCGGTTTACTGACGATAGTTGAACGTGACAACGATTGTGCCTCTTTGTCGCTCGTTCCGCGCTCTCGCTTGCACTTCAAGCCTTAAATCGAACGCCTCAGCCGCGCGGTAACGCCGCATTGCGTCATGTTTTTCGTGCGTGCAGCCGGCTCCATCGAATTATAAGACGTTGTCAAGTCAAAAAATTACTCAGATATGCAAAAAAATCTATTCTTCGAGACAGATTACCTTAGTCTCACTCATGTACCCCCCGGGGTGGGAAGACAGTATTAAATAAATCAACAGGAAGTTGTTTCTATAGGTAGTTATGGATCATTGTTCTTGTAATAAGGTAACAACATGACTGGTTATCAAGACAAATTAAGAGCATATCTATAGGGTCCATAGTTCAATCAGTATCAGTTAGTTCCGCAAAACAACATGTCAGGGATCAGACTTTGACTCCAACACATGTATTGTATTTTGTTATTTACCATATCATCTAGTAATGCTTTGTGATGTTTTATAGTTTATTTATTATGACTGTTATTGTGTAAATGTATCCAAGTCATAGAGGTAATCTGGCCGTGACATAGCATTGTAGTTACCTATTCAATAAGACTATAAAGTGAGTTGTCTATAAGTATGACATATTTTCTATCATCTGCCAAAAGATATCAACTGCCAAAAATACCAATTAACAATGTTATCAAATTAAGATTTGGGGCTTGGGTTAAGCTTTTTCAATATGTCTCTTATCTAGAAATATCTCTCTCTCTTTCTATAGTACCCTCTTTGTGCTAGTTATGCCTTGTATATACTTTGTATGTATTCAAAATTTAAACAAGGCATTTGGTATTACTTTGTATGTATTCAAAATATAAACAAGGCATTTTTATACTTACGTGTCAACCATTCTGACACCACCCTTAAGGCCATTTTTGAAAGCACCTCTACCGCGACCTCCAGCCAGTACCTGCAGATCAAATACTTATTAACCTTTGACCTCAATTTAAATGTAACAGTTTCAGTTTCCAATCGTCAATGTAAGATAACAGGCTAGATTCATTTATTTGTAAGCTGTTCAAAAATTTATTATTATGAATTGAACGAAGGACATAGGAACAAAATAAAATAGTGGCAAATAAACAATAGGGAACCCAAACCCGGGTGGGCTAATCACTCAATTAAAGCCCGACCAGAGAAATAAAAAATCTCTCCATATTGCGGAATTTCATAAAAACTAATTTGATAATTTATAAAGGGAAATTGTTGCCACAGTGGTAAAAATATACATGTGTCGACCCAGAAGCAGGTTTATTATTTCTTTGGTCAGGTTTTATAAAAGCTCTCCTGTTAGCACATTTCATTTTCTCATTCATTTATTCATTAACATGCTATGGATAACTCTTATAATCCCTCAGTAAAATAAATTATAAAAAAATATTCAAGGTATTATTTTACTAATATAATATTTTTTTACCTAATTCATGCATGTTATTGATTTCAATTATCATTTACTGTTACATTAGTTTTATATTGGTAGTCTGTATTTCCTAAGTTTTATCTAAACTCTGGTAATCAATAAATAAATCTTAATAACAAAATAACAAGACTGGTATATTCCTTACAAATAAACTATACTTCTCATCAAAAAAATCGAAACACTTTTTTTTTTATTTATTCCTAAATGTACACATTTTTCTGATAATCCTGACAAAACGTAAACTTGCAAGGTGTTTCGATTTTTTTGATGAGAAGTGTAGAAAGAAACTTAATAAAACTAACCTGGGCTTTGAGTACAATATCCTTGCTGTTGAGGTCTTTGGCAAACTTGAGTGCCTCTTCTTTAGTAGTGGCCACATTAAATTTGGGAACTGGTATACCAGCATCACGCAGTAAAGTATAACTTATGTATTCGTGGACATTCAGGTGACGGACTTGCTGCTTTTGAGGCTGATTGGGCGATGTTGTCGCTGCCAACAACTAACAAAAACAAAGGTAAATATTCTACTATTCTAGTTTCTTCACTCACCCCACCCTGATGGTAAATCTCAGTCAGATCAGACCCAACAATTTTTAAGACTTTACGTTATTTGGAAATTGGACAGAAATAATCACAAAGTAATTGTTACAACTATGACATAAGCAGTTGCGGGCAGCTAAGACTAGACGGTAGGTACTTACGTGAAGTCCTATAACCTTGAGCGCTAGAACTTGGGGTGCTTGGATGAATATAAGGCATTTCGTTGAATAAACTTAGTATTTAGAACAAAAAAGAAGACAAAAATTAAGAATTATAGACAAAAAATGATGACGTAAGGCCATTGAAAACATGCAAGGTCAAATTTAAAAATAGTACTTAGAATTAAACACAAGGTTATAAAGACCTTTTTAATTAAAATTCACACAAGTATTTCAGGAAATCAGTGTAATTTTCATTCAACAACACTAAATAATTCGGAACAAAACTGTAACAATCTGTAGATACATTCGCTGGTGATTCTTAAAATCTTTTTATTGAATTTAGTATGCCTTGTGTAACTTAACCATGATTTTAATTTATGTTTACCTTTGGGGCATTTTTCCTAAAAACAGCTTCAGCAAGACCTAAAGAGCGAGGAAGTAAGGCCGCCATTTTTCTGGCGCTTTTTGAATGACTGACTGACGGATGGATATCAGACAGATGATGAAGAAGGAAAAGAACAGAGAGAGAAGCCAAGTGTACGACTCAATAATTAATGTACCAATTACCAACCAAGGTTCGACCAATGCATGAAGGAAAAAAAAAATCCACGCCCATATGGAGTAGTAATCATGCCTATTTTGTATCGAAACCAATGCGGCCGCTCAGAGGGGTGGGAGGGTAGGTGGAAGCGGGAGACGGGGTTTATCTTTTAACTCTATCACACATCTTTGAATACGTTAAGTTAGAAAAGGATAGAGGAAGGACAGTGATGTTGTCCATGTACGAGTATTTGAAAGAAAAGTGTGAATGTGTGTGTGAGTTGCAAAATTGTCTCATAGCCGGCACCCATAGTACGTTTTGATTACTACTCCATTTGGGCGCGTAAAATTTTTTCTTCCTTCATGGACCAATGGGTTCGACGCGTCGATAATGATCGGCCCGATATTCTATGTACTGCAAACCTAGGCAAGGGTGTCTCACTCCGGACATTAGGTATGATCAGCAGATGTACCGACCCGGCCGGCAAAAGGCAGGACGGGCTATATAAAAATCTGTTTTTGGACGATGCGACAGATGCTGTTGTGTATACGGACGGATGTAAAAATAAAAGAAAAATGGTTGGGAATGTCTTTTTTTAATTCCGAAAAACAATGAAAGGTAATTTTATAAGCCTGTTATATTTTGCATTAAATAGTCTGCAATACAACTATAGTAGATGAACATTGAAAATAAATACCTACCTACATATTAAGGTAGGTAAGTATTTTAGGGTAGTTTCAGTTAATAGCAAGCTAAGCTGAACTCTGGACTTGGCATCGTTTTTATGGTCGTTGAATAAGGGAGAGAATCGTGGTATCACTTGACCGTAAATAAAAAAATATTATTAATACGTTGAGCGAAATGGTATTTATGGGGATTAAAATTACCCAAAAAACTTACTCAG
>OX419585.1:8384146-8448705 GCA_948473455.1 Teleiodes luculella
TGGGATGGGCCGAAATTAGTTTTACTTTCAGTTGAAGCGTTTTCGGCAGCTTGAACTATTTTTATGTTATGTATTTATTATTATAACAGATGCGAGAGTTACCCCACTACTTGTGAGATTTAAGAAGTACATAACCACTGTCATTCTCAAAAAAAGTAGGGACATTTATTTGAGAGGCGTAGTATTAAACAACGAAGTTAATTAACAATCTTAACATTATTTGAAATTGATTCGCTTCTGAATTTGAAACGCAGTTAATATGCATAACTATGTCGGATTGGTGGTTACTGGGAGTTAATTTGGCAGTGCAAAAGTTCTCACCACATTAAGTCCGCGTATACTTTTTGGCCGACGGCCATAACAGTGTTCAGGATATTTTTCAAACTATTTGGGAATGCAAGTTCGAAAGGCCGCACTCCACCCGTGCTATGCAAATAAAGTATAATTTATTCATATTGAATCGCTGAAAGTTCTCTAATGAATTTTGAGTAGTTGCTCGAACGTAATTTTTTGAATATATATTTTTGTACATTGAATGCGGGTTACTGGAAGATGTAGTGCGGGATTGGTCGTTGTAGTGATCGTTGGTGAAGATTCATGTCTAGCAGTAGATATCTTTTAGCTGAAAAAATGATGATGCTGATGATATCTAATTCAACCTTAAATTCCTAGGGCTCAGAAGAGTATAAATAGTACTACTTGACTATCGGAAGATTTATGAAGGTGATTGATTAAACAATGCACGTAGTTAATTCTAAATGAAAGCCTGTAATGCTGCATAAATAAATAAAAAAATGAATATGTCTAACACACGGCCGTCTGATCTCAAACTAGGCAGAGCCTGTATAAAGATAAATATCCTTGCTTCTTTCTAAAGAGTAAATACTCGTATTTAGAGTGGGGTCTAAAATGCAAAGATTAACGAAGTAGGTACAATTTGACATCACATTTGAGTGCGCATGATTGGCAGTTGTGGTGAGGAGCCGGTGACCAGGCGAGTTGGCACCGCGCCACCGACCGCTGCCCGCTCTGCATATTTGCACTTCATATTTCCAAACAATAAACAAACATGTATCAATCAAATACTGCAATTTATGAAATCTGTGGTTTTCTTGCATTAGAGAATATTTCTGGGTATAAAAATTTAATGTAAAGAAGGCAGCACGTGCGGTTAGACATTTGCACTACGACATTCACCCCTGCCACTACGGAATACGGGCGCTCTCCAGGTCAATATGTCCAGCCGCATGTGCTGGCTACTGTACCTATGTGACTGAACTGCCTACAAAGCATAAAATTTACGTTTCAGAACACTGAGTAAAGTTGAAATGGTGTAAAACAAAGATCTTATAAATCAGGTCAGATTTGTCAAAGTTTACGACCCGTAAAATATGTAACGTGTAACTTTGTAAGGGGTCAGACAGTTTCATTGTTATAACAGCATCTTGGTAGCAAACCTTTATTGATGGCAGAAAAGTAATAAAGTTGGGGCATTTTTTCTCATCACACTGCAGCTATAAAGTAGCATAAAGACGGAAGCTTGAAATATTGTATTGAGAGTCGCAGTAATCCTTTTGTGAGATAAAGCTATAAGGCGGGTTCGTGGAATTCCACCGCGGTGATAAATTGCCAAAGATCGCGTCCTAGCTTAAGATACCAAACTTCCGAAGTTTTTCACCAAGACGACACCTTGTCAAGTGTAGCCAAAATTAATTTCTTTCTATTTTCATAATTATGTAGAAGGAATTCTAAGTTTACGTTTCCTTAAAATAAAGAACTTAAAAACATATACGTATATTGGATAGTAACAAGATCGTAGTTTTAAAGGTGGCACAGTCAGTTAAAGATTATAACAATGCAGGTGTGAAGGCTTACTAGATTGAAATGAGCATTCTCTCTACTTATTCGTATTAATCTTGTTAAGTAACTTGTAGGGGAGTGCAGGTGTGGGGCGGGCAGACGTGACTGCAACGGACAGCGGTCGAATCGATATACATTACCGTGATTGACTCAAACGCAAGGGCCTGTGTACAAAAGACACCCTTACAAGGGCTGCTGATAGTCGACATTGACCCGCTGTAAGGAAATAGGTTAGAAGCGGCGCGGCCACGGCTTTCCACTCGCCAAACCTTGCTGTCAACTCATTCTCAGGCACTCGAACGAGTTCAGCCTTTCTGTCATCTAGTCTTTGCTACTTGAGCTGCTCTAGACACGGAACGTGCTTGGGAATCGTCCACTGTCACGTCTCAACGTTCCTATACCCGGCGAAGTTGCTTCAAATAAAGTTAAAATGAAAATTTGAAAAGTTTCTGTTTGAAATGCGCTGAACAAATTATTTTCTGAGAATATTTACATGTAAATGAACTTTTGAAAGATAACCGGTTTTGGATGCCTTGCAAAAGTTTAAGAATCTCATTTATTAAAAACATTAAGCGTTGAAGGAGGAAAAGTTTTCGTATAGCTAAGATTTTATTTCAGAGAGGATTGGGGACAGTCTGGTGATATATATGTCGGAGATTGAAGCCAGATTGATCGTTTAAATCGATTGTAAACATCGATGACAGTTTTTATTTTACTTTCTCGAGTATCAGAGGGTAGAATCGATATAGTTGACCGGTGTGAAGTTGGCGCGGTGACGTTTGACAGGAGGCCCTACTACCGGGAGTGGGACCGGGTGGTTCACTCACATAAATAGCGATGCTCAGTGCGGGCGAATCCTTTTTGGTAGATCTGCAGCAGCGGTGATAACTTTGTGTGCCAGGGATATTGTGTGATTCTGGTGGACGTATTAGTCCGGTGTGTTTTGTGATGTGAGTTCTGGATGTATGTTGAAATAATGGTCGTTGGAATATTGTTTGTACCACAGTCCAGTGGTGTCTGTAAACCGTGAGTAAAGTGATCTAATTATCGTGTCCCTAGCAAGGTTGGCTAGGTTATGTGATATTCGTATGGTGTTAGCTATGGCATTGTTATCATGACCGCGGGTAGAGTAACTGTAATATGGTCGAGTTACATAAGGTCCGGGCGGGGAGGCCCCTTGGTTGGCCAGTTTGTAATTGTTGAGTGTTTCCATGCCAGTTTCCCCTTATGGCATTTTGATGGTGCTCGGATCTACCTAAACCCCTTTTAGGGATTGATTAGGTCCCGATCGTTCATGATAACAAGCAACCGAGTCGATGGTGGTATAGTGTGTTTCAATTGTAACGACATTCGATATAGTTGGTAAAGTCTGTTTCAATAGTGATGACAAATTGGGGTAGTCCTGACAAAGATAGTGTATGACGTTCCCTAAAGTTATTGTAGCATACGCCCACGCTTAGTGTGTTTCCGCGTGTAGCCCTTTGCGGGTTTCCTTTATTTATTTGCTTTCCCCACCACCGTTTTGTCTCCATTTTCGACATATAGATGAATTGACAGGAGAAATTATAGTTTGATATCGAAAACAGAAAGTTAGACAGCAGCTACGGCAGCAGCGCAATAATCTCGACTGATTGTACATCGTAATAACATAGCATTATCATTAAGTGAATTATTCTTTTCATTCATAACAAAGTTTATTTGTTTCTTTGTAAACAAAACACTGTACTGCATAGAAACCATCGATTCAATAAGTACTAATCGTGCAACTAGTACTATTAAATATACATTGTAGAAACATATAAAGTTTTGGTTAGTGTGCTAAGGGTTAATTTACGTCGTTATTATCATCACTGAAAGCCGTAATGGTGTTTAATGTGATAGACAGACCGATGTTGAACGATACGTGGTGCCATCGTGCAACTTTTGTTTAACTAATAATCCATTGTTCTTGGAATTATTGTAGTATTTGTAATACACTATCAGCGTATTCGGACCATTGAACATGGCCTTCGAAGTGGACACTGACCAATGATATAACGGCGTCAAACAAAGGCACCAAGATATAAATAGTGGCATGGTCACTTGCATTTACAATGAAATCGGCAAATGAATGTGTCGATCGATCGGCGGATCAGGTGAAGGACAAAACTGACTAAAAGATAATTAAATGCAAAGGTTTTATTTAAAAGTAAATAAATTAGGAAGGCTTGATCCCCTCTGTGGGGAGATCTAGAAGATGCTATTAAAAATCGGTCAACTGCGAGTTGTAAGTAACTATGTATGTAAGAAAATCTTGGAATCTTAATTTGACCCACTTCCCGGTCTTCGATTAGGATGAAATTTTGCACACGCTTTGAGTTCTGATGACAATACATGACTAGCAAAGAAACGTCATTACAAATCCTATATTATGGCGGCCTCCCCATTATATGTATGTAAAAAATCTTGGAATTTTAATTTGACCCACTTCCCGGTCTTCGATTAGGATGAAATTTTGCACACGCTTTGAGTTTTGATGACAATACATGACTAGCTAAGAAACGTCATTACAAATCCAATATGGCGGCCTCCCCATTATATGTATGTAAAAAATCTTGGAATCTTAATTCGACCCACTTCCCGGTCTTCGATTAGGATGAAATTTTGCACACGCTCTGAGTTCTAATGACAATACATGACTAGCTAAGAAACGTCATTACAAATCTAATATGGCGGCTTCCCTAAGATGGCGAACTGGCTGTTTGAAATCCACCCCCATAATATGGGTATCAAATGAAAGGGTTTGCTGTCAGGAATACGAAAAAAAAAGTCACGTGACTTAAATCCAATATGGCGGACAGGAAGCGTGTTTTTTAGTTTTTTAAACTATGTATTATATTATTATTTTAGAGGTATGGACCCCGAATAAATAAGGAAATCAGCTGTACTGAACTTCATATGTACGTTTATTCGACGCACTTACGGTGAAGGAAAACATCGTGAGGAAACCTGCACACACCCGTGCGTGAAGAAATTCAAAGGTTGTGTGTGAAGTTGACCAACCCGCACTGAGCCAGCGTGGTCGACTAAGGCCTA
Organism: Teleiodes luculella; assembly: GCA_948473455.1. NCBI lineage: Eukaryota > Metazoa > Arthropoda > Insecta > Lepidoptera > Gelechiidae > Teleiodes > Teleiodes luculella. The sequence goes on from OX419585.1 coordinate 8,389,082, forward strand.
TTCACCCTGGTATCAGGGTAGGCTCGAGCCCTTCGGTGGGGACATAATAATATATGAGCTGTTAACGAACTTCAGAATTCAATGCAAATCTCTGATTTATTCGGCAGGCTACCCCTTGATGAAGATGACATAAAAATATTATCTATGTGTGTTCTGTTGCTGTCAAACTTTTTACATTTTAAAGATCATAATGTCTATGTTAAAAACATTCATCCCGACAACAAACTGCTCATATGCCTAGCAGCAAGTTCGTTCACGGGAAAGAAATATGTTATGTGTGTAATATGAAGATGGCAGATAGCGTTATAAAGAAGTAGGTAGAATGGGTCAGATTGTGAGCTCCAATCGAATCTCATTAAAAGTTGGGCAGCTTATTCAGAGCGGCGAGCGGGCGAACATCGAGCTTTTGCCGATAATGCTGGCCGACTCAATCACATTATGGCACCGCGCAGATTCCTGCACTTGTCGGTCTCACTCTGGTTTAAGCATTCATATTTATATAACGAATAACAAAAACATTACACAAGAAATACAGTCTTCAATAATAAACGTATAAATGAATTATAGGATCTGCCCAAACTACGATTCTGTCTGAAAGCGAATCTGCCGAATTCACGCATCTGTCCAATCCAGAATCTGTCCAATACCGAATAAGGGACATGATTAGCTCAACATAATTCAAGGTAGGCTCGAGCCCCTCAACTCGGTGGGGGGAACGTTTGGGCTGTATATGATACATATAAGTTACTAAAAGTTTTATTTTATTTTACAAAGTTTTTTTCTGCAGTAGTTTTAAAATTCGTATGTCTCAAAAACGCAACAACGATTTGATCGTTAAATACAAACCTTATATTTACAATGGGGCAAATGCAAAATAAATAACATTAGTGTGCTTACTCCGCACACATATTTTATTGCAAAAACTAATTTCAAACTGTCTTATTGGAACTGTCTCCAGAAGAAGAAAAGAAATAAAAAATATGGAAATCACCCGTTTCTCTCAAGACTCAGGTTATAGCTGTATTAAGACTACGGCGATTCTGTGCTTTAATTTTAGTTTTATTTAAATTAGACACGTTAGTTTTTAGTAATTAGGAAGTAATTCCTCAACTAACTTTGATTTAGTATATTGATCCATTATTTAGTAATGAGCATAGATTGATCGTTTAAAAAAATATGTATTTTTTAAACCCAACGTTTATTTGGGGTAGAGCCATCCGCTCCCCTGCAAGTTCGGTGAAGCTTGATTCATCGTACTTTTTCGACACAAGCAAAAGTAAAATAAAATAAACTTTTATTTGTTCGAATCTAGCCATTTATTCATTATGTAATACTATGTAATAGTGTATTGGCTAACTCAGTAAATATAGTTTCCGGTTACGCCACAATCACAAAGTCAGACAGTTCTGATGAACGTTGCGTGCAAAATCGCATCAGTTTCTTTATTGCTAATGTTATGTAGCTTAGCCCAGAAGCTTGATAATCATGTCTTAATTGAGACGAACGAAATAAGGATATTCGAAGTGAAAATGAAGTAAGGAAAGTTACCATGTTCTAGGTATCATTATATATTCCAGTTGTTATATTTCGTCCGCGTAAATTTTGATTTCCAGGCGAAACGTTACATTCGCTTCATTTAGGTACGATTGATTTGATTGCCCGACGGAATGAATACACAATAAGAAAAAATAACAACAACTACTTAGAAATAAGATATAAAATTCCCTGAGAAATATGTTATATTATCTTCTAACGCATTTAGGCGTTAGTGGACTGTTATAGTAGTATAGTAATAGGCGTGCCAACGTCAGATCGTACCAAAAAGAAATCTCAGCAGTATTTTTGTTGAGGCTTGCTGATGTCAGCGTCAGAGGCGGCTGACAGCGGTTTGATGGCTGGAATGTGAGCCCCGGATTAGAAATGTACGGCCCAGTCAACGCCGAATGAAATAAAAATTTAATCGAACCGAACTACTTCATAATCCCCTCCAGTCTACCTTTCTTTTTTACTATTATTCATTGGAAAAACATCTGTCATAGCAAAAGTAACATCATATAGCCCTGTTTATAAAGGTTTATAGGTAATTAATTAATTAGATAATAATTTTTATATACACAATCATATATACACACGCACACGTCCGTAAAAAATATGGGTCCTATTCATAAATTCGTAATTAACCTTTTGATCTGAAAATTTCTTTCTTGTTTGTGTAGAATTCATGTTGTAAAGTGCGTATGAAAAAAGTTGCCGGTACAATTTAATTTGCGGCCATCCAACACTACTTTCAATACCTACGTATAGACGACAATTGTATGTGTAATTTCCCTGCATGAGAGCAATAAAAAATATATATATTAAATCGTCGTCGATTGTACCAAAATGGAAAATGAGTTATATACATTATTCTTGCATCAAAATATCGGGCACGCACACAAAACAAATACCACGGTAAATATCCCGTTTTAAATGTTAATAGTTACATTATTCTTGTTAAGCTATATGCCGCTCTCGTATTGGTCTGTTAATTACGAACGCCGTTGTAACCGAACCGTTGACGCTGCTTAAAACAAAAAATGCCAATGGTGATGATGACACGGATTTACTTGATTTCTTGTAATTTACACACAAGTTTTGTGGATAAATCGACGGGACTTAGAAGAAAATCGATTCCAGTTAATTACAATGTCTTTAATACTTGTGAAAAAAGTAGTTATAAATTGAATAATATTGCGTTCATTATTATATTATACTCATATCAACAAATTATCATTAGCGATCCATCCACCTCCGCTAAACATTGATTTTATCATTTGCCATAAAAATATACACCAAATGAATACTAAATAAATAACTTATATACTGTTGTAGTATTTATTACTCTATAAAATGTCACACTACCTATTCTATGAATCATTTTCCCTTTCGTGGGCACAAAAGCGAAAGATGTTACCGAAAGGCCCCGTGTCCACAAATTCATTGTAAATTTACGATAATAACCATGTCGTAAAGGCGGGATTGTAAGCTTGTTGACCGGAAAGTCGGCATATTGCGTGAGGTCCCGGCGGAAGCCGCGTGACCTGTGCCTGCGACCTGTGTCCCGGCATACGCCTGTTGACAGGAATTAATATACTATATGTCATCTTAAAGTTCCAGCCGTTGTCAGTAGATATTGTTTTTAATTTCGAACAATAGTTTCTAATATCTAATGTACTATAGGAACATTTTTCTCGAAATGGATACAGTTTAGCAATATACTGTCCTTAATAACTTATGTTTGCACTAACATACTCCGTGCATTGAACGTAGCAATTAAGACAAAAGGCTCAAAAACTAGACAAACCTCTATTTTTGATTGCACGCTGTCTGCATATAAATTTTATGTGAAGAGATATCACCAGCTTACTAATATAATAGTATCTTAAAACGACTGTGACGCCCTTATAGTTTATAATGACAACTTCCGCCCTTTACAGCAGGCGTCCGCCGCCGGCTGAAGGGTGGTTATACGTAGTCCGGGTATGCTGGGGATAACAAAGACATAGCCCATTATTTACTGCCTTAGAATTAACTATATTTTTAGAACTTAGATTCACAGATTAACAATTTTTGATTTGTCATAACGAGAAGTAGGTTTATAGCGCATTAGCAAATTGGGTATACTCAAATAGTTCGTAAAAAGGCAATGATCTATTATTTAATTAATTTGCTTGAGGATATTAAATATGAAAGTCTATTATAAGTATATTAGTTATATATTATGTTGAGAAACTTAACATGAATCTTAAATGACTGTTAAAAATGCTACTTTAATTAAAGCCTCTGAAAGCTATGATATTGCGAAATCGTGAAGTACCTATACTAAATTACTGTGAGATCTGAAAATTAAAAAGAAAAGAAAGAAAATTAATTATGTCTATACGTCAAAAAAGCACAATCACAAATTCGACTTATGGAAACCCCATTTTTTTACCTCATTAGTCCACCTGATATTTTTGAATTCATATTAAATTCAGGACGCTATTTAAATAAGTAAGACAGCATAACCAATTCCACAATATCATTTACTTGTCTATTTCATTATTTTATATGTATAGGTACTACGTTGGACACGTACGTAGTATAAATAACTTGCTGGCTAATATTTTAAGAATGAACGTCGCGTGAAAGCATTTTTATAACGTCATATAAAGCATAAAGCAGCACATTTTATTATTATAATCACCATGAATAAATGACAGGAACATTACTGCGCCCGCGTGGCAGGCATATTCTGAGTGCTTATTTACCTGAGCTCCGAGCAGAACTAATAAGAATAAGAGGCTGAGAATTTTAGGAATATTAATCTAGAAGGTTGGTATTATTGATTCAAAATGGCGAGCGAGCTAAGGGCTTGTGGGCTGCGGGGCACTTTATGCGCGGTCTCAGTTTGTGGTTAGCTAACGATATTAGGGTCCGGCCCGCGCGTAACCTGCCCTTAGGTCAAATTCCTTGGCTTCAGACGCCTTTAAGACATAATCCCATTGCCGACGTCCTATCGATTGCTGAACTCAGGTGGATGTACTCATTCGACCCACATCCCGTTATTTTGCTTGAGCACTTTGTTGAATATTGAACAGTCCCCGATTTTATGAACAGATGCAGATACGACGCCAGTTGATCAATAATAAATAATTGGTCTAATTGTCATTGACCAATATATGTGTGTTGCCAGTGATGACTTACGGATCTGAGACGTGGTCGCTAACGATGAGCCTCATAAGAAGGCTCAAAGTCACCCAAGGAGCGATGGAGAGGGCTATGCTTGGAGTTTCCTTGCGTGATCGAATCAGGAATGATGAGATCGGCAGGCGAACCAGAGTCACCGACATAGCCCGAAGGATCGCTAAACTTAAGTGGCAATGGGCTGGGCACATTGCGCGTAGAACCGACGGCCGTTGGGGCAAAAAGGTTCTCGAATGACGACCGCGCGCCGAAAGACGTAGTGTGGGCAGGCCCCCCACGAGGTGGACCGATGATCTGGTGAGGGTCGCGGGAAGCCGCTGGATGCGGGCAGCGCAGGACCGATCATTGTGGAGATCCTTAGGGGAGGCCTTTGTCCAGCAGTGGACGTCTTTCGGCTGAGATGATGATGATGATGATGGATCTAATTGTAGCTATTACCAATTATTTTTTTACACAATTACTTCAGTGAACGATAGCATTAAAACTAATTATTTGTTTCAGAAAGCAATTGTTATCGGAGCAGGCTACAATGCAAATCGTTAGCGCTCTTCAGCACGTTCGCTTCCAAGTGAAAGGTAACACTAGTTTTAAGACACATCAACAATAAGCTTATCGCATTTTAGTTGATTAAATAAAAGGAAACTTTTTATCAAACACAGATAATATGTCTTTATTCCGGTAGTTTAAAACATAAGGAAGAACTTACATAATGACTCAATTTCTATTTCTTGCGCTACATTTATGTATAATATAAAAATGTGTTATTTTATGTTTGAATTTACATAACTCAGAAACATCACAAAAGTACTCCGGCAGCATTGAACTGGTCGTTCTGGAGAATGATGGTGAAGGCATTTGATCAGCAATGGAAGTTATTCGGCTGAAATGACGATGATGAATATATTTTGTTGATATAATATTTCGGCTCCAAATCATCCTAAATGAAGAAACCATTCTCAGATTAGTGACAGGAGAATCAGGGTTTAGTGTTGTGCGGCTTCTTATGGTTCCACTTCTAATCAAACGTTACCAAAGATAAGGGGGCGTCCATAAATTACGTGAGATGTTTAAGGGGGGGAGGGGGTCGAGTCAAATCTCATCTAATCTTACGTTGGGGAGAGGGGGGGTCTCGGCAAATATCACGCAATTTTTTTAAAGAATTGAAAACAAAAAAAAATTATACTATTTTGGTCCATTTAATCCAGATTGTACATGCTTAAGATTTAATCTAGTTACGATTTAAGTATTCTATTGTTAAATTTTTATTACACTTATAATTAAACTCTCAGCAATATTGATTACTAGTCTTAACTAGTCGTAAATAAAAGCACGGAGCATTTTTTTTTCTTTTTACAATAACAATCCAACGCGTTTACGTAAGAAACTCACATTTTGAAAAATCTCACGTGAGATTGGGGGATGGGGGAGGGGGTTGAATAAAATCTCACGACATCTCACCAGGGGGGGAGGGGGGGTCAAAAAATAAAAAAAAACACCTCACGTAATTTATGGACGCCCCCTAATTGAGGGATTTACGTAGAATATAATGACATAATATCTCGTATTATTGTTACGACTTACGAAAGCGACTGATTACATAAGGGCAAGGTTGATAACAATGGGTGTTTATACTTAACATTTTTAAATAGTAGAATATAAATATCCGTAACATTATTTATATTACGAGTATATCCTCAAATATAGATAGTAATTTATGCAATTATTCTTCTACGAAACCCACATCTCTATATCTCATATCTCTGCGTTTTCCTATTAAGTAAAATACACATAGGTAAAGTCATATACAATTTACTTTATTTATTACACGTAGATGGGTATTTGTAGCCTGAAATAAAGATTATTATTATTACAATTATTAAAATAATATTTATGATTATGTAGAACACCTCTAGTTGGTAAAAAACGTACTTTTTAGTTGATGCTGAACGTATGTAGGAAGTACCTATCATTTGCTATTCGCGGGAATTATCCCATTATCCTACGTTATTAGCCGTTAACGAGCTGATTTCCACCTGCCGTCGAGGTTCATTGACATATCAAGTGGCACTTCTAGTGCTAAAGTCAAGAGCACGCTTAGCTGAACAATTTGGACTTTTCACCGGTCCTTATGTCTATTGAATTAGAAACAGATTCGCAGTACACGTGATCAGCTTTCCCTGGACTGGACTTAACAAAAGTACATAATAAAAAAATATATTTTTTTTAAATATATAAAACTGAAACAAAAAATTGGATCAGAGAAATTGTTCTGTTGTTTTTATGAAGCGATCGCGGCCTTTTTAATAAATAAACCAAAAATAAACATTTAACGTTATGAATTCCGTTATGCATTTTGATTTTATTAACATGCACCCAAAAATACCGAATGCATTTGACTAGTTGCATCGGGTTCCAATATGAAAAATCGGAGTGATAAAACTGTAAAATTATTGCGTGTGTATTAATATTCTTGATCCTTTAATAATAATAATAAATACATTTTAAAATGTTATACTTTCATCTACATAATTATTAAGGAAATTCAATTTTGGTTCTTAGTTTAATAGGTTTTGTAACTAGGGTTTTATGTAAAATATTTAATAAATTAATTGAATCGAGAAAAACAATACACACGGCACCTCTAGTATCTAACTCTGCTCTGAGACTTTAGTTTAGCCGTACCTATTAGTAGAAAAAGTGACTGAAATGTGTCAAACTTTTAATAGTTTGTGATAGCTGCTGCCTGTAACTAATCCTCTAAGTAGGGGCATTAGCCGATGGAGATCATCGCATTATTTTGTAAGCCGATATTAGTCGCCAACTATATTTCCACCTGCCGCTGCGTTTACTAAAGTAGTTATTTGACAAAAAAGGAAGGATTTATTATCACGATGTCAGTTATATAGTATCGGTACATACATTTGTTATTCCAAAATCGTCATTAGTATACTAAAAAATTAACAGATGATTTTAAAAGTTAATCGTTATATTTCTTTTAATTTAAATATTTCTGTAGTATTTTCGTAACTGGCTTTTTCAGTTCCCTATATTTTCGTACCTGAATTAAGGCCGAGAAGTAAGAAGATAGTATAACTTACCTCAGTTTTTCTTGAGCTAAAAATAACTTACGATTGCCGATAAATCTAATGGACGAACCACTTCAACTTGTGTTGGTCTTCTTTGATACAGATCACAAAGGAGGATCTTTGCAGGGTGTCATTTGGCGGCGAGGTGGAAGGTTCAGTTTCACGAAGGTACAAGGAAAAATGATATTCATTGCGTAGCAAACTTGAACACTTTCAGTTTGAATCATGAAAGCTACGCAGTGTATAGCGAATTGTACTTATATTTTGTGAAGTGTAAGTTCCTGAAATGGGGTCTAGGTGTGTACGTAAGGCGGCGAGGTTCTAGAGATGTCGATAAGGCACACCGCGCCGTTCAGGCGGGAGATTGCGCGACCTCTGACGCTTATAACACGTTTTTAAAGCTTATGGGCTGAGCAGGAAAAAGATGGAGGATTAGAGGTGAGGATTACTTTAACCATCCTGGAATTAACGTATAACCGCGTGACATTCAAATTGTAATGGTGGGTTCCATTCCATTTCATAACTTTTACGCTGTTTTTCTAGTAGAGTAATTATCCTATCGGATTTTTTTGATTATTTTATTCCGTCATTATGATTGGTTATGCAACTTCGATATAGAAATCTGAAAAAAAAAGCGAAAACGAAATCTGTTTAAAATTCCTTTGTACTTAGCACCATAGTAGTAGAAACTGTTTAATAATATAATAAGTTTAATAACTGCATGATTCAACGCTGTCATCGTGTCATTTATGTATTACTTAATCGGAGAACTACAAAAACTAGTTGTTAGTAAAAAAAATAATTCTTATCATTAATGGGTATTTTTTCAGAAACTTTGCTTTATTTATAGGTCCGTAGAAAACTTTATTTGGGAGAGTCTTATCTCCATAGTAATAAAGAATATAATAATAATGACTTCAGAAAATGTTAACACACATATACTCTTGTCACCTATAGCTTAGTAAGCAATTTAATTTGAGTTGTTTAAGCTTGAGTGGCCGCGTGAGCAGAAAATAATGTGAGACTCGTTGGTGGAGTAGAATAAAGTGAATTAGTGTAATTATATACAACGGCCATTAGTTCTGCCGCGGGGCGTGTAGTGAGCCTTAAGGCGGGAAGCTCTTTAATGAATATTTACTGCTAAACAACTTTACTATACTTTACTTATTATTATAGGTGGTATTTAACTGTCATCGTAGTTTTGAAGACCAAATTGTCATTCTTTTTAATAGACTGGTAACTAGCTAGTTGTTACTACGACTATAATAAATCTTCATTTTACGTACTTAAGCTACCTAAATGTAGCCCTAGTATTTGTTTTTATAAAAACTTATTTTTAAATGCTAAGAGCGTTATATAATTCTGTACTGTAATATGTCGGAAACAAAATAGAAAGTTAACTTTTTTTAGAAAACCATTCTTGAGCTAAAAATAGTAAAGCCAGTAATAAACGTTCGAAATACCTCACCGAGTCGCGTCGTAGCAGCACGCTACGGGCTACGAGCTACGAGCTACGAAGCTGCTACGTGTAATCTAAGTACCTATTAATACTTTACAATCTCTCCTTGTGCTATGTAATGCACTTTTTTATTTTAGTCTGTCATACATTTTACAGTGAGAAGTTGGATGTATTTGATTACAATGAAAAGTATGAAAATGTCACGATGAAAAGTGTAATTTTAATCCATTATTATAGCAATTAAGACTGTGTATAATTTATTCTTCCAAGAAATTATTATTTTTATATAAGCTAGTGGTATGGCCTTTGTCCAGCAGCGGACGTCTTTCGGCTGAGATGATGATAGTAGAACACCGTGATTGATTTCCTTTTCCCACGAAAGCCTAATGATGACAAATAAACTGTAATACATTTTCTAATTATTTTCTCTGTTCTAGAAACTTTATCGAAATATAATTATAGTTGTGTTCTTATTGATTTGCAATTATGATTTCATGATAGTCGTATGACTGATTTGCTACAAGAAGCTTTTACAAGCGTTATAGTTTTTACAAACCACTGAGGTAGATTTTTAAAAATATGTTTTACAAACTGATTTTGATTTATATTACAACACGTAGTTGCCGCGTTTCAATTTAATTACAATATTTATTATTGACACCATAATACAGAAAAGCAGTACAAAACGAAGATATAAAAGGAGGCCGTATTGCTTTAGTTAACTGTTTCATTTTATATCCATCTATTATTTCAAAAACCTCGAAACATTATCTGTTTTGTTTCATATTCCTAAAATAACTGGTTTCACAGTATATTTACTTAGATTACTGCACCGTTCACACTCTGCCATAGGGAATAAGGTTTATGTGTGATAGATAAAAGAGCGAGGAAACTTTGCACGTTGGTTTACGAGCAGTTTTATGCAAAATAGGGAGAAATCGTGAATCGCGTGTCAGATCGCTGATACTGCAGAAATAAAACTCACACATACAAAACGTTGCCACACGCGATGAACACTAAGTTAAAAACTGTTTGGAAAATATGTTTATTTTGAAGTTACACGAACATTCATATTTACTAGGGTTTACATTGTGTCTAGATGTTGATCATTTTTATTATTGTTTGAATAGTAGCAAGCCTAGTTTGGCCTATAGACCTGTTTCTCAAAATATTGTTATTTATATTTCTGCCTAGTTGTAAACTTCCGATATACACGCACACACATACTATGTATAAACACAACACCACACCTTACACGCTTATACCATGTACATTTTATTTTGACTTCTATTTTACTTCACTGTGTTCTGAACGTTTAGGTGCATTTGGTCTAATTTGCGTTTGGTCTAACTCACAAAGTTGCAGTTGGTCTAAATTGCAATTGGTCTAAATTGCGATTAGTCTAAATTGCGATTGGTCTAAGTTGCATTTAGTCTAAAGTACTCACTAGCGCTATCTAGTGAAAGGGATTGTTGATTGTTTGTTCTTAACAGCGCCATCTCTAAGCTTCACATTTATCAATTAGGAAATATTGCCATCTATAGAAATCGTCCCTTATTATTATATAATTGACTATTCCTTTATTTTTATTTATTTATAATTGAGTTTGATGTGATAAAAATTCGTGGACCTTTAAAATGTTACGTATTAAAAGATGATTTGTATTGTTGATTTTTTTAAATGTTTATACATAGATGATTTATTATGTGCAAAAATACCGTAATGAATGAGAATAAATAAATATGAATAATTAATACAAACTTTTATATCTGTGGCATACAATTTCATAATTTATTAATATAATATAACTACGAGTAACTAGAGATAAATTGGGGTAGGGTAAGAGAGATCAAAGGGTTGGTGCACAGAGCCATCTATGGATTTTTGCTGTTCACTTATGATTTTAAACGTTGTCCTACAACTACATTCAATTTTAGACGAAATGCAATTTAGACCAACCGCAACTTAGACCAATCGCAAATTAGACCAATCGCAATTTAGACCAACCGCAACTTGTATGTATTTTCGACTTTTAGACCAAACGCAAATTAGACCAAATGCACCTAAACGGTTCTGAAACTGTAGTCAATTATTAATTCTATTTTCATTCAAATCTCTATCTATTCGGGTCACCGTACAACTGCTTATGTTGCAATCTCTTGAGCGCCGCAGTCGTATGTTCGAGTAAGGCTAGTTCTAGTATTTGCACCGCAGCAGTGTTGCCAGTAATTCCCGCCATGCATCACCGCCCTTATCATTTCCCGGCTTGTGGCCAGCACTGGCCTGCTAGCAAACAAACGCTATCTATGCAAACTATTGCAAACCGAGGTAAACGAACTTTTGCAAGTTTACAGACATTTGACCCCAACCACACTGCGGCACTATTATCGCAATCTAAAATTTGCATAAACGAATGAACAATATTACTAAGCGCACCTTCGAATTGGCTACATTTTGCAACTGATTTAATCAAGCAACTCTGCAAATAAATTAGTTTAGAATGTTTCGTACTCATATTTGTGTAGTTTAATTTGAGTAAATTTTGTGAGAAACTGCTATGAGTGATCAAATTGAAAGTAAACAATGAATTTAGAAAGTTAACTAAACTGTGACACGTATTTATACTACAAAATGCAGTGGCACGGAATTGCAAAATGCAAGAACTTTTCTCGTGCACAAATGTCATTAAATAATAATAAAATTTTACATTTTCATCATGATCATCTCAGTCGGAGGACATCCACAGCTGAATAAATGCCTCGGACCAAAGATAATATTTTACATACAATAAGAAAATTCAAATACCTAACCTAGCCTTCAAATCTAACACTGAGGAGTTTCGACTAGAAAATAATAGTAAAATGCATTTTGTATTCCCATCTCACCTCTGGAAACTCGCACGAGTGTTGCCAACGTTTTTGCATTTTATCTGAACGCGCGCATTCGTGTTGTGCATGTGTTACTTTGCTGGTTCGACGGACGAAGATTTCTTTGCTCTACTAGTTTTACCACGCCGAGAATAAAATAAAAATATTGAAAGTCGGAAAATATAACTGCGCTAGAGCTTTATGTAACACTTTGGCTTCAATAGCCAAGAAACTGTTACGGTACTGCAAGTTTACAAACTACTCTAGGTAGTTAGTATTATAGCTTAAAATGATTAATGATCTTTGTTTATTCATTCAATCCTTTTTGTTTGCGCCTGAAACTGTTATTATTCAGTTGAAGCTTTTATTACCAACATTCATTTTTCGCAGTCCTACTCCTCGAGCACACACGACTAGAAGAATAATAAAATTCAGTTTTCACGCAAATCTTGTTCACGCCTCAACGGGCCTGTAGCAGTCACATGATATGGCACAAACGTGTATATACTACTAGCGACCCGCCCCGGCTCCGCACAGGAAAATGGTTATTGTGGGTTATCCTTAAGCATATTATGCATGTATTATACATATAAACCTTCCTCTTGAATCACTCTATCTATTAAAAAAACCGCATCAAAATCCGTTGCGTAGTTTTAAAGATTTAAGCGTACAAAGGGAGGGACATAGGGACAGAAAAAGCGACTTTGTTTTATACTATGTAGTGATGATACATAGTGACTGTAGTTCAGTTAGGGTTGCTACACACATCATTCCGTCAAAATTAGAACAACCGGGTGGTGATTTGTTGTTTGCCTATGTATGTATATCCTTGCTGAGGGACTCAAGCCTACCTGGCTTAAGGACTTCACACGCAGCTTTTAAATTCCTTCGCAGATGTGTGCAAATTTTCTCACGATTTTTCCTTCACCATAAGATCATTGAATAAACATACATATGAATTCTCAAATGTAAAACAGTGGCTCTAAACCCTGGGGCACCGAGACGCTCTTTGGTTGGTTCGAAGGAAGGAATCGAATATTGGTGAATGTTTAAGAAAATGCCGGGCCGCTTGCCTTAGACACGTAAGATCTGCCAGGAGAAAGAACGAGTGAATAACCCAAAAAAAATCCGTATGGGTATCATGTGTATGTAGTGTTCCTTGAGTCAGGTTTGTCGTTTAACAAAAACTGTCGGACCGAATAAGGTGGCCAGCCCCCCTACTACATTAAAGCCATAGTAGTTCTGTCAATATGTCGCGTTTGACAGCTTCTCGAGCCTGTCGCTACTTACATAGTAAGCTGAATGCTTAGGTGTGTAGCAACCCTTAAAGCTGCCTTCACTCCTCGCGACTCGCCGTAACGAGTTCACAAGTGTTGTTTTATTAAAACTTCGCATCTTATCTCGGGCTTACGAGCGACGAATAATTTGTTAATTACCAGCGATGACGCCGTGTACACAAGGTTGTGATAAATCAATTTGTAATATCGACTCGTTTCACTACACACGATACGGAGAGCTAGTCACTGAAGTAGGTATGTATTTGTATTATGTAGGTACATGCACACAATTAGACAGGATTATGTAGGTAAATGCGCTGATAAAGAATAAAGAACAGAAGCTTAAACTTAAACCTCTGTTGTGACGCAGTTGTTAACTCATGTTTTGCTAACTACATGATTTAAGACTGGCCAAATATATTAAAATAAAGATATTAGTTTAAAATTTTAAATTAAGATTAAATTTCCAATAATGACTAACTATCTAATTGATGCGAGCTTTTACTAGTATGCATTCCGCTCGTTCTTGTCACACTCATGTAACTTTTCAACGCATCAGTAGAATTCGTTGCTTTGTATAGAATCAAAGTAGGATTAATCAAACAATGAACACATGTTTACATATTTGCGCCATAAAAGTAAATAAGTACTGAGAGGTAGTGTCCTAATATTGGGACAAATATAGGTACCGAATTTCAATAAAAAGGTTTTTTTTGTGACAAAATGCAATTTGGGTTAGGTTATTAGTTCAGGCACAGATTGACAGCTGCAAGTTCAAGAAGATTATATTGGTGAGGCAACAATGCACGTTCTAGAGGCTAAATTTAATTAGTGACTCGGTGAACGGGTCTTAAACAGAGCGCCAGAAGTTAGTCCGGCGGAGTTCGGAGTTCCCTCCGCGCAGACAGGCACTTGTTATCCAGCCCACAGAAGTTTTAACAATAAATAAATGTGTCACTCGATTAGGGAAGTATTTATCATACTTCATATTCATATTATAAAGAGGAAAGATTTGTATTTTTGTGTGTGTGTGTGTGTGTGTGTATATGTTTGTAATAATTAACTCAAAAACTACTTAACTGATCTTAATGGAACCTGGTACAAAGACAGAATAGATCTTGGGGAGTATCATAGGTCACTTTTTACTGCGGAAAAAATCCTCATTCCCACGGGAAAAATGCGAGCGGAGCCGCGGCGGAAGGCTAGTAAAATATATATGTTTGCATCGCGTGGTTTTCGAGGCTAACCTACTTCACAAACCCTAGTTTTTGAACAATGGTATTAATAAATAATAAAATAACGTATTAACAAAAATATGTTATTCTTCAAATAGACTCTGGCATAAATAACATGTTAGCAAAACTTTGTAACTCTTAGATAAAATTACCCTGCACTAGTTTCACGACATAAGAGTACTAATTATGTAACAGATATATTGTGTAAATCAATCCTATCAAGTGCTAAGAATTTTAGTGGCTGTTTTTTTATTTGAAAATTGATCACACCACCACACATTGCAATATACAACATCTATGTCTACGTCTCTTTCACACCACGTTAGATATATAAAATCAAGTCATTTCTATTTCCGATTTATTTTCAGGTGTAAGATATCCGCCCATTCGTAGTATTCATTCATTATCTAGACATTTGTACGTAGTTGGAATAATAAGGCTTTTACATCAGCAGAGCTTTCCAAATTGCTAGCGACAAGACTGCTACTTATGCTTTGCAAGTGAGCGACTTTCTTGTTTAAAATTGAAGAGGAAATGTTAATTATATAATTGTTTTTGTAATTAAGGTTTCTAAGGCCGGTTTTGATTGAGTATCGTTATGTAAATGCATAAAGCCAATGGTTGTGGTTTTGTAGGGAACTGGCTATACCTATCTCCATTTATGTGAAAATACGTAGGTACTAATATTAAGCAGATTTTTTTTATTCTACAAGATATTTTGCACAAGGTAACAAGCTGATGATGAGAAAGTCAAATAATGTGTTAACTAAGACCAAAAATTTAAATGTATACCTACATAAAACAAATACATAACTTTAGAATGAAAAGAATAACAGTGTAGTGAAACACAGCAATTAAATTATATTTGACTTGAATTTATATTTTGTAAACTTGGCTAAGGCAAACAATAACAGATTTCATGGCAATTCCAGGTGAAATTTTATAAAACTAGGTCGCCTTTAATGTGGGAAACTCAACGAAGGCATTAAACTTTTTATTGCTATAGGAAAAAGTCACGTGACAAGAAAGCTAATATAAAAACGAAACGAGTTAGGTCATTTCTGTGCTGCAAATGTATTGTTTTGTCTGTGCCGAAGCGTTGATGACTGGCATAAACGTAAACGCGTCGTTCTTCCTTATTTAGTGTTAAACTTGAATCGATTACGGCGGCGAAAGGCGGGGCGTTACGAGCTGTGTTTGTATTCGCAATCACTGCTGTCGTGTACTCTATTGAATGTATTTGAAGTGATTGAATCGTAGTAATGTTGGTAGATAGTTCATTTAGCCCTAGAAGCTGTGATATGGTTCGGAGTTACAAGCTATGAACTTGCTACGAATCCGCTATGAACAAGCTACGAATATTAGTTTGTTTTTAAACACATTCAAAGAGGAATATAATGCAAAGGCAGGAAGGAAGAGGCGAAGGCGGAGGGATTTCTTTCAATCCTTAAGTACCTAGAGAGGACATAAGAATAGCTGTAATTAAATAAAGTGCTTTGAAAGTTACGAATAAGTTTTGATAAACAATTATTTCGATACAACTTTGTACTCACAAACAGATTTAAATGAAAAATAAACATGTTAATAGGAATATTAAACTAAAGGCATCCTTAATTATATTTAGTCCATTTCGGACGGTTGGTTCCACTAGTGGGTCCATCTGGTTTTTCTAGTACTCATGTCTCCACTGTTTAGTATTGAATAGGATGTCCATAAAACAATTTTAATACGTAATAATTTAAATTATTCACACATCATTGTCAAAAATAACTTCAACTTCAAAAACGTCATGGCTGGTCTGGTATCTTCATAATATCAATAGTAGTATGGACTATATAGACACAAACTAATATAATCCAATATACCTATCTATAAGATTTGATTAAGAGGATACTAAATATAAGTGCAGAGGGAATAGATCTCAGAGGCCGTGGGAGGCAGGGGTAGTTGTCCTAAGTTGGGCCAAGTTGGGCCAACTCATGATTGTGTCGTGTCCCCGGCGATTAGTTGGGAACTTCAATAACTTGCCTTGGAGACAACCGTCTGCCATTGTAACAATTAATATTTTTTTGTCATGAAGAATTATCTCATTCTCAATCGTAATATTTTTAGGGTTCCGTAGCCAAATGGCAAAAAACGGAACCCTTATAGATTCGTCATGTCTGTCTGTCTGTCTGTCTGTCCGTCCGTCCGTCCGTCCGTATGTCACAGCCACTTTATTCCGAAACTATAATACCTATACTGTTGAAACTTGGTAAGTAGATGTATTCTGTGAACCGCATTAAGATTTTTTTACAAAAATAGAAAAAAAACAATAAATTTAGGGGGTCCCCATACATAGAACTGAAACTAAAAAAAATTTTTTTCATCAAACCCATACGTGTGGGATATCTATGGATAGGTCTTTAAAAATGATATTTAGGTTCCTAATAACATTTTTTTCTAAAATAGTTTGCGCGAGAGACGCTTCCAAAGTGGAAAAATGTGTGTCCCCCCCCCCTCTAACTTCTAAAATAAGAGAATGATAAAACTAAAAAAAATATATGATGTGCATTACTATGAAAACTACCAATGAAAATTGGTTTGAACGAGATCTAGTAAGTAGTTTTTTTTTTAATACGTCATAAATCGTAAACCGCAATTTACCTTACACTATTATTAAAACATCGATCAAAGTCACAACGAACTACAAAAACTATTATATTATGTTACTGGCTGCTACGGAACCCTTCATGGGCGATTCCGACTCGCACTTGGCCGCTTTTTTTTAATAATGAGTATTAAATCTAACTGAGATGTGCCTTAAAACATTTTAAAATCAAAAATATTCCGAAGAATTGAGAACATCAAAATATTTTTAAAGTCGTTTATTATTTTTATTATTATTATTAAAAAGACTAAAGAAAAGTATGTACAGGAATAAATTAAATCGAAACCACAGTCGAAACTTCAGTTTTTCATAATAAACGAAACGTATCAAATACTTATGTATACGTACAGTATAATTTGATTTATAAATTGTGTGTAGAGTTGTGCTATGGGTTTCATTTCATTTGGGTTTGTTAGATGTAATGTTAATGAGGGAAGTCTATAATAAAAAATATAGTTCAGACTATTATTTCACATCTTTGGGGGAAGAGTTTGTCCAGCAGTCCTTCGACTGAAATGGTTCAGAACTTTCTGTAATCAAGATTGGGTTCTACCGAGGAGGGCAATTAGACCAGAACTGTGTAGTGGAGATTATTCTGCATTTAATTGTGTTGCCTGCAGCGAGGCGACCTGTCTTACACTGCTCACTTATGCTAAGGAAGCTCAGACAGTATCAGGGTTAACGTGTGACATGCTTGTATACTCTTGTACTACAAGCGTTTTGACTCTACGATTGGATTACTTGCGTTGTTATTATAAAATACTAGTTTCCCGCCGCGGCTCCGCCAAGGTTAATAGTTTTTACCGTGGGAATGAGGAATTTTCCCGCGGTAAAAGTTAGCCTATGTTTTTCCACAAGGTCTATTCTATCTTTGTGCCAACTCTGCCTGCTTTAAATTTTTTTTCCGTGGAAATGAGAAATTTTCCGCGGTAAATCGTAGCCTTTGTTCTTTCCCATGATCTATACTATCTTTGTGCCAAGTTTCACCAAAATCGGGTTAGTAGTTTCGAAGCCTATTCCATGGATTACACTATCGAAGTTTTAGTAAGGATCTTTATTTTTTTTGAAAATATATCTTATGTTACTTAGGGATCATGTAGATTCTCAACAGTGAAAGAATTTTTGCAATTGGTTAATTAGTTTCGGAGCCTATTCGATGCAAACAAACAAACAAACAATCGATCAATAGAAACAACTCTTTATAATATTAGTATAGATGTACCTATAGCAAAATAATGTTGTTTCTATCATATTAATAGTATACTGAAAACATTTTACGCAGCTTTGTAATAGTACATACATAGTACAGTAGTCAACACAACGAAAACACTCTTAGCCTAACATAACATAACACACACATAGACATAACATAACAACAACGACAGATGTAACATATACATAGACTTGATAAACACGATCTCAATACTTAAACCGCACGTGCTGGCTACTGCAAAAGTACATTTACATAAAAATCCTTCCAACTCTCATTTAGTATATTTCAAACACAAACTCAACTCCTTCTCGTCATCCATATTTAAGAAGGAAATTGGCTTGAAAATCTACTATTTATTTTAAATTCAGCAAGTAGGAGAGAAAATCCACAGCTATGTACGTGAAAGTACGAGCTAGAGCTAGGTAATCCACAGAGGCGCCGGGAGTCCATTCCAATAATAAAGGAGAGGAGTGAGTTTCAGTGGGGTGTGCTTGCTTACGTAGATCTGTATATGGCGGCGTACACCTGCATGTTTAATGGAAATTCAAATTGCCCGACGGATCTGAGTCGCTCTATAATTGGATTACGCTATTTTTTGCACTTTTTTGCTAACTGGCATAGTAACTACAATTAAATAGGCCAATCGTTTTTCGTTTATTTTTAATTTGAGCTACCGAGGTTCTTTTGTGGTCAATTATTTGAATATGGTAAATATCATTATTTCAAAAATACACCGAATAGAAAAAAATAAAATAGATCCTAAATTTTTAATTTATGTATGTACCTGTTTCTATAATATAAACTTTACGTTCGTAAACTCAGTTTCATCACAAATTAGATTATTATCAGATCATATTTAAAATTGATAAAACGATACCTAGGTACCTACATATCTGATTAATTATAGGTATAATATTGGTACGATGGTTAACAACAACACAGGATTTATTTGCTTTCATTGCGCAAACAGACATGAAGCAGATTAACAAAGTTTTGTTATAACATTAAACAATAAATATACTATTTCCGTACAAGGTTTAAGAACATAAAGATTAACAATAACTTAATAATTATGGCGACACTTCTAAGACAACTACAAGATTAAACTCTTTATATCTACCTAACATTACAAAGAATTACGAGCGACAGAATTTCCAAATTCATATAAAAAAAGACTTGGCATGTGCTCATAAGATATTCTTTAAATTTATTAAATCCTGGTTCTCGGAAACGAGAAAATAAATCATGTCTATAGGGAGGGAAGTGTGTATCCACCCAGGACGCCCCCGCCCCGGTCCCCCTCGGGTCGGATAGCCATTGCTGAGGTCGTTTAGGCCCGCTCTATTTTTACCCCAAACGCCTGTTTATTTGCTCAAGGTGTTGCTACACCGCATCATTATTACCCCGTGAAAATTTTGCGAACACGGAAAGGCTGTTTCTTTAACAAATTATTCTATATATTAAATAGTGTTGCTTTTAACGGAACGAGTAGGGCTACGGCTACGCCTTTAACAACATCGATATTAATATTAGTGAGAAAGCAATACATTACGATGATGTTTCCTATTTTTATGTCCTATTCTTTAAAAACATCGTTAAAATAATAACTTGAAGAAATCGTATTGAAATTATCATGATGTGTCTTATTTCTATCTCAAGGATTATGGATGTGGACTCTTAATATACATTTTGTGTAATTGACCTTTTTGGTAAAGCAAGCACCGGATAATACTTATAAGCTCAAGATAAGCCACAGCAGCGTATTACTCGTAGGTGTGAAAAATGTATCACGCATATTTTGTAGACATACATTCAGGGCAGGAATATTTCCACCCCCCCCTCCTTTTATCTATGGTATTAAATCCCCGTCACGGGTTCTGAATGCCGGTCTTTGACCTGAGTCATGCCCCTCTACTCGAAAATGATCCTTCTTACAGGCTTTTGTTATGTAAATGTCAGCTTTAACAGCTCTTGTGAATGTGTAAAGTATTAGTTGCTAAGAGAAAAGAAAGATCACTCAGTATTATTACGTTAACATTTTAATGAATATTTTTCAGAAAAAGGGTTTTCAGTTTCAGTCACTGCTGTCAAATGGTTTGAAAGACAAGATTGTATTTTTTACACGCTTTATTTCTTTTCAAACTTAAAATAAATGAAATGAAATCTCTACTAGCAGTAGTTACTCTTTTTTTCCCAGACATATCATTTTTACGTAGGTATATTATTATATGTGTTAGGTGTTTATTGTCAAAGTGTACTTCTCCGTCTACGAGGTGAACCTCGTATTATTGGATCTTATTTTCAGTGCGAATACGTGCGCTTATTGATCATCGTGCGCTGGTGCGCACTGCCCACTTTTATTGTCCTTTAAAGGTCCAAATCCTAATAAAAGGCTGATAATACGGTGGGCTCGTAAGACTTTAGTGCCTTTAGGAGCCTTGAAGAGTTAGGAGAGGGTTTGCGCGGGGGGACCGTTTCCCCTCTACGGATTCAATTAGGGAAACTTTACACTTGTTCTTTGAATGATCTATGATTTGGAATTTGGTCCCCGTCCTTTTGTGCGCTTTGTTGGATTTCGAAATAAATTGCATTTTTACAGAGATTTTACTGTTGAGATAAGTCTAAATATCACTCGGGGACTGCTGGTTGAACCTATCATTTAGGAGTTTTTGTTGGACTTAAGTTGTTTTTTAATATAATCGAAAATTATGGACATTTGTGAACGATGTGCATACTAGATGTGTATTTTACTGGGACTTCTATAATAATAATTTACTCTTGTTGTTCAATAACTACTTTACCACTGTTTAAAGTAAGTAGGTAATTCTAGGCAATGCAGGTTTCTTTATTCATTAAAGTTAAAAAAATGTACATAACAGTTTAAAAGCAGGAGTGAGTCGCAGTTAGCGGGAAGTAAATATAATTAAAATGCTATGATCAGAGACAGCCCGGAATGAAGTTGAAGTTGTTGGAGCGTGTATTCATTCAGACTCGCAGAATATAATAATACTGACTGGAAGTTTGTAGAATTCCCGTTAAAGGAGCATTAGAAATACAATATAAACATTGTTTAAAAAATAATTAACTCAGTTCACTAAAAAAAACAACTGTAAGGAAAATGCGCGTAGGTGAGAAAAAAAAGGAAGATTTTAAACCTAAATAGCCTTAGGTAGGCTCAAAAACGTGACCTTTTGTAGGTACGAGTAAAGCGAACGACGAGAGTACGACTCACACTGGGGACCGTTCATACAAACTAATGCTCATTACTCGAAATCAATAATCTAGGTAATTAGGTTATTTATACAAAAAAGGGTACATATAGATCTAATACATAACGGAAATTAATATCAAGTCTAACTGCTTAACTGCAATAAATTTTGTAGTACATCGGCTCAAAGTTCGCGCGTACGCCATCCGTTAAAATTAACGCTAAGCAATTCGTGATTATTCGTGATTTTGAAAAAATATTTTTCCGTATGTTGAGATATTTAGGATTTATCTAAATTATGTAAGTATTAGATACAGGTATGAAGATTTATTCTATAATACTTATAAGTCAAATGATCGCATAGTTTTTTTTAGAACCTGTTCGTTACAATTACCACTGTTGTACACAAAAAAAAAAAATTTCTAAAATGCGCCAAGTTCTCCAACTGTTTTACACAGAGAGTTTGGAAGAGCCGCTTCGCTCTTCCAATCTCTCTGGTTTTACACGATTTTGTTATTTGTGATACCTATGAATTTAAGTTATTACAAATTTGTAAATAGAACATTGCGCATTTTCGAAAAAAATATTTTTTTTAATTTGCGATTATGAAAAAAATAGGATCTGTTTCTAAAAAAATACTATATGATCGATTGACCTATAGGTATTGTATATTACATCTGCATACTGTATCTAATATTAACATAAATCATAAATATTGAAACGCACTTAAAAATATTCGTTCAAAACCAAGAACGGATTAGCGTCAATATTAACAGACAACGTACGCGCGAACTTTGAGCCTATGTATTAAAAAATTTATTGCAGTTAATGACTTGTTCTTGGTGTATGTTGTGTATTAGATCCTTACATCTACCTATTTTTACATAAATGATCTAATTACCTAAATTGGTAATACAAAACAAATATGGGAAGTAAAAAAAATACAAATACACACACACACTTTTACCTCATGTTAAAATGGAACAACAGATCACCAACAGATTAATGAATATAGCAAAAGTAAACCTTTTACTTAATGTATATGACAGGAATTGACAAATATATATGTAATATCTTTCGTGCTCTGTAAGTTTGAGCGGGGTATTTTCAAAGCTAAATGTTTTTGGCGAACGTCGGAACCACTTACAGAAGTGTTATTTTAGTAAATGTTCGTCTGCTAAAGAGAAGTTGCGCCTCGTAATTCTCCTGCCAAACCTCACGGAAGATATTAACGGTTTTTATAATTTACTAAACACTTACAATACGCTTGTGTACGCTCTACTCATATTTTATACACCGTGTTGTTTATACGCAACATAGTGGTAGTTAGAACTCATGAAACTGAACAATTTTCCCTAACGAACTTAATATAATTTAAAATAAAAAAAATAAAAATAAAAATTTTAGTATACCCAGTGTCAATATTAAGATGAATCAAACTATACCCCTCACGTTAAAATCTATCAAGCACAACCAACCGTAACACACACTACACTGACTACAGAGCGTGCCATATACATACATACATACAATACATTCGAGAAATATAAAAAAACGTGCGATTTAAAAATTTAATGTATGAGAACCAGAAATGACGACCGAGCGAAAAAAAAAATCAGCTCAAAATGAGCAAATGTGAGGAAGGTTTTCCTAAAACGTCCACAAAGTGAAATTTGTGTCCTCTCTTTGTCATCCGTTATTGCAACGAAACGCGTTGTGTGTGATTGAATACTAGAGAGCGTAGTCACGAATTTCGTGTTGTGATTGTTTTAGGAAATATTTTACGTTTGAAGTTAAATTTTGAAAGATTTTGATCTACAAAGCAAATAGGTATCTCTACTTCCGTACAAATATTATAAATGCGAAAGTAACTCTGTTTTTTTTTGGTTCGTTTTCATGCCAAAATCACTTAACAGATTTTGATTAACCTTGGTACAGAGTCAGAATAGACCTCGAGGAAGGACATAGGCTACCTTTTGCTGCGGAAAAATACTTCATTTATGCGGGTGGAGAGCGGAGCCGCGGGGCGGGAAGCTAGTACACAATAAACAAACAATTAATTCTTGGCGTGATGATCCGTTATTTATTTTACTGCCCGTTTTCACTAACCTCGTCTTAGGTTTTCTCTAGTTAACAAAAAACTAAGCTAAACAGAGCTTTAAAAAAAAATTGGTTTGCACTAACAGTTTTCACTTAAACGTTACGTAAATTTGGCGGTACCTAGCTAAGTAAACGAACAAACTCTATGGTTTCATTGTTTTCCAAAACACGTAAAGTAATGTAGAGTAGTACAATAGTAGACTGCAATTATAGTATAGATTTTGTTTTATTTATTTTTCGAATAAAAAGTACCGTACAACGGAACGTATTTTCAAACACCAATCAGCGTTCTGCATTATTTTCATACAAACTGACAGCGCGGTGAGCGCGGTAACGCATATTGAATTGTTATTTATGAAAAAAGGGAGAAATTAATTACTATACCTATACCTAATATTGTGTTTTTACAATTTTTACAAACATTATAAATAAAAACAATGGATGGTCCGATTACCTACAAGAATTGTGCTGCTTCGAAAGGTAAACAATTACGGTTATTTTCGTTTTGCATTTTTTTTGTCTACAAACTAGTGAAGTTTTTGGAAGCGTTAGGGGTGTTTTTAAAACTAGAAATAAAACTATTGAATACGTGGAGCAGAGTTGGATGCTCAAGATGTACTGACTAATAAACGGTTACAAAGCTTAGGGCTAAGGCTTATCTAATTCTCACAGACGCTACGTGGTCGTTATTCAATGGAATATTCCTATGCAACGTTTGCACTTTCATGCTTGCACATGCAGGGACCGAGACGTCGTGTGTGGCATGCGTGGGTTGACAGGAATACTAGGAATATTGCAGTGTATAACTTCTCCCTCCCCAAGAGCGAAATTATCGGAAGAAGTAGGATTCCGATGATTTCGTCTAAATCTGTTAAAAATCTTATATTTTAACATAATATAAATGACAAGGCTTATAGGTAAAATAATGTATAGAGCTACGGTAGCTAAACTAACACTTTTCACTTTTAACACTTTTTCACTTTCAAACTTTCCAATTAACACTTCTTCTTTCAGTTTATAATTTAGGTGTTTCAGATCATCAAGGTTTACACCCTTCATATTCACCGTTCTTGTGATACTGCTGTTCGCGATCTCCAATTTTGGTAGAGTCATCATAGGGGTCCTTGTGAAGTGTACATCCGCCAAATGATAACGGTAACTGCTCAGCCAAATTCCTCCAATGTAAATTTTGCAGTTATCGTCGTTAGTCAAAATAAAGGTTCCTTGAAGAGTTTCTCTGGTAACATCATCGTTACATTTTCTGGTTAGGGTAACATAGTCTCTACTGTAGAGAATCCAGCTCACAGGGCTAATTTTCTGTAGTTTAACATTTTCTATATCAACAGCATGTTGCTTGCATAGGGTGGTGTTTGGCTGGAATCGAATAAGCTGCTCCACACAGGTGTCATCAGGATATGAAACTATATTGTTGTCATCGCAAATATATTGGTTAGCCGCTATTTCTATACAGGGACTAGCAAGTGGTATGAATTTCAGACTTTTCACCAAAAGGTAAGGATATTTTGGGATTATTACTGTTGTTCTGTTATGCGTAATAATAGGTAAGGGATATATTTTATAATAAATGTAAGTATTATTATCGATCAATGGTACTTCCATGATAAACGTTATCTGCTTTCCTTTAACATATGCTTTAACTACCATAGTCTTTTCTATTTTAATTAAATTAATCTTATTAACAGGATAAACTAATTTTTTACTTAAAGATATATTTTCTAATACTAACATAAGTTCTGTAGAGTTAATTATGGATTGGTGGAGTACAGAAAGCTTGCTGAAGGCTAAAGCGGTTTCAATTTCGCTTAGAGTCAATAGTATACTTCTCAAATTATTCATGAACATAGTGAACATATTTAAAATATATATGGCATAAAGATTATTATTTTCTTTCGTAGCAATGTATTTTACAACTCTTTCAACCCTTTTTAGTCGTTCGTCTAAAATAAGTGTATTTTCATGCAAAGTTTCTGTACTGTTTACCAGAGTATCTAGCATTTTCGAGATCACTGTAATTTTTTTATCTGTATGAAACTGTTTGTCTTCAAGCTGTGAGATTAATTTATCATATTGGATTGCGTCATTATGATCAAGGTTTCCAGTAATTATCTTTATGATGGAACCAAGAGGATCTAATAAACTTCTCTTAAACTGCGTTTCAGGAACCAGTTGTCTGAATTTCTCAACTGTATTGTGTATTAAGAACTCTACTTGAACCTTAAGAGCTTTAAACTCATCAGAAAAGGGCTTATTTGTATCTACTAACTTATCAAAATCTTTATACTTATTTATATTAAAATTTAAATCATCATAAATGTTTCCTAAATCTAAAACCTTAATAATAACCCACTTGTCTTCCTGCTTGTAAGCTTGTCCTTGTTTTACCGGTAGAATTCCAGGGTTCTTCTCAATTCTTTGAATTTGAAAAGCTTGTGCCTGGTCCACCAGGGTCATGGTCACCGTGGCGATCCACCACCTGTGGAGGGCGTTTGATGTTTTTAATAGGGGCTCTAGTTTCTCTAGGTCCAATTAAAACAGGGACAACGTTACGCTCGGGACTACCTTTAACTTTAGCTTTGTGGTATCTGGGTTTGTCTTTGCTTTTTCTCACGTTAATATCTTTTACGAAAATCGTATCTCCGTCAGATACTTGTAAATCAACTTCTCCGCCTCGCTTGTCTCTAACTTTCTGTTTTTCCGCTATTACTTTTTCCGAAATAGTTTGGTAAAGAAATTTAGTTCTTTTTGCGTGGTCTTTAACTAAAAGCTGAGTATAGGCTTTGTCCAAATTTGTATTAAAGACTGAATTGGAATCGGTGTGTCCAAATACAACTTCAAAGGGGGTAAGTCCTGTTGTCGTATGTATGGTATGATTGTATGACATAATAGCGTAAGTCATTACCGAACACGCATCTGTACATTTTTGATCGTATTTCGCCAAACGATACACCTCTATTAGAGTAGAGTGAAATCGTTCAACGATGCCTGTCGAATTTGGGTTATTCGGTGTAGAGATGTGTATTTCAATTTTGTAAAAAGCCAATAGTTCTCGCATAAGTTCGTTATTAAATTCTGTACCCGGGTCACAGCTGATTTTTTTCGGAGTGCCGTAAAAAGAGAAATATTGAACTAAAGCTCGCACTACCTCCGGGGTTGATCTGTTCGCTATTTCGATAGCTTGAGCTAGCTTGCTAAATGCATCTACCAGTGTCAAATAGTATTTCCCATCTATGGTGAACAAATCAATGAATACCTCTTGAAAAGGGGCATCCTGGGTTTGAGTTAACTGTAATATAGGTTTGATTGGTTTCCTATCATATTTCATTCGGCGACAAAGCTCACACTCGTTAAGTGTAGCAGAAACAGTCTGTTGCATATTTTCCCAAAAGAATACTCTACGAATCCTAGTCATAGTTTCTTTGATACCTCGGTGTGTCGTTTTCCCTTCATGGTATTTTAATATTATTGCCTTTTGCTCTTTCTCGTCTTCCACATACACGACACGCTCCGTACATTCATAGAATTCAACTGTTCCCTTTTTGAATAAATTTATAATGATTCTAGCAAAATCTTTTCGATGTGATTCATTTTCGAAATATATGAAATATTTTCCTTTATCCTTTACATATTCTAAAAGAAACTGTTTAATTAAAACGTCATTATTTTCAGGCAAAAATACTTGTAGTATTTTATGTTTGGGTCTAGACAAGTTACTAACCTGCAAATCATTTTTGAACCATGAAAATACCAAAATTTGATTAGGCTTGGCGTCAATAGCCTCATTTAAAATTGGTATTCCATGCGACTCTAGTTCTTGCGCTGAATGCGCCGTCTGTGAATTACTGGACAAGGATAATATGGGATATGTATCCTCAACATCTAATTTCAAAGCTTCTGATGCAGTTAAGGTGTCAGAGGAATCTGATATCGTGATGGTGTCAGAACTGTTTTTACGTTTAGAGCACTCTTTGTCATCTATATTAACCACCATAGACTGTGCTTCGTCGTCTGATTCAATGGCATTAACACAAACTCGTGATAATGCATCTGCGTTCGAATTTTGCTTCCCTTTTTTATAAATAACGTCAAACTGGCATTCTCGTACAATAGGGATTTCGAAGTTGTCAGTTTTGAGCAACAGATCCTTCAAATCGATCGTCGCACCTAATTGTACCAAAAGGTCGTTTCCTATCAGTCCATCGTAGTTAGGACTCACGTTATACACGTAAAATTTATGATTACCTACGCCACCTAAGGTAGGAAACAGAGGGATCTCCATGGCCTCGTTATGACTGCTACGAGCATGTGTGCTTATAACTTCAAATGGCTCGTGATAAATGTATGGTGCAAAATACTTGTACGCTTTTTCAGAATTAATAAATGAGCGCATGCTTCCGGTATCTATCATAAATCGGGAATCTATTTCAGGTATGTAAATATAGGGCAACTTTAGTTTAGAGTCACAATTTAGCTGTATCACTTCTTTATTTTTGGAGGCTCTATTGAAAAAAATTGCACTTTGTTCAGGGGCTGACAAGTCAGCGTTTAATTCTTCCTGAGGGGACTGATTTTCAGGAAAAGATTCAACAGGAAAAGTGTAATCTTCTTCATAATATTGATTTTCGAGGGCGTTAAAACCGTATGTGTTATTATCTTCATGATAAGGTTCGTAATAGTCATAAGAGTCAAGTTCATTGACTTGGAAACCTTGCTGAGCCTGCTGATTTCTTACAGGTGCAGTACGCATGGACACGTCATTCGGATAAAAAGCAGTATTGTTTCTAAATTTATACTGATGGCTGTTTGAAGCTTGGTGGTTGCCAAACTGTTGAGGGCGCATTGGCTGCTGAAGTGGAATACCTACAGGTTTGTATCCAAATTGCATTTGAGGATTTTGAGGGCGATAGAATGGTTGACGCATTTGTTGAAAAGGCTTATAACCAAAATGCTGATTTTGTGAATTGTAAATGGGTTTAGTATAGCCAAACTGTTGCTGACTTTGATTATTTGGTTGTCTATTTTGATAGCCAAACTGTTGCTGAACTAGATTATTTGGTTGTCTATTTTGATAGCCAAACTGTTGCTGACCTAGATTATTTGGTTGTCTATTTTGAGGAATTCCAAATTTAAAAGAATTATTGTTACTACTACCAGCTTGCGGTTGGCCATGCATCGTTTGCTTTTGGGTAGACGGTAGAGTCATTTTATTACGCATGTGATATTGATCTAGGAAGTTCACTTCCTCAAGGACTATTTTGAGTGCATCTTCTAAGGTGCTAGGAGAGTTTAAACGCACAATACGTACCATTTTTTCAGGCAGATTATATAAAAACACATTAAGAGCCAAATTGTCATAAATGGTCAATTTACTACGACGCATATTTGCATTATCAATCTCATTCACTTTTGACAATAAAACCGAACGCACTGATTGTATTCTATTACAAAAATCGGCAAGGCTTTCTCCTTGTTTAATTTTTAAAGTTTCTAGCTCTATGGCAACACATTCTTCCGAACGCGGATCTCCAAAATGCTGCGATAGCAAATTCTTGACTTCGGCCCACGTAGTCAAGTCTTCGCGCTCGCTTATCAGCGCTGCTGCGTCGCCGGTTAGGCGGCTAGTTATTATATGCATAAGATATTCGTTTTGGAATTCATTTCCACGAAAGCGTTCTATAATATATTCACTCTTTCTTATGAACAAATTTAATTGTCTTTTATCCCCACCGAACATAGGGATGATTTTAATAAATTCATTAGGAACCAACTGTAATTCCGCCATGGTTTAAGTTTAATTTCACAATACAATACAAAGATAAAGGACTTATTATAATAATATAAATCTTTAGAGTTGTATAAAGATTTATAACACACTACACAAATAAGATCCAGTATAAAATACAGAGTCTTTTGTTTACATACAAAATGTTTCGGTATTTACCTTTTATTTTACTATACCTGGCTACTGTCTATTCGCCACAGGTTATTTAACAAATTAACACCATATAAAATCTATAACTAAAAACGTTAATATGGGAGACGGCTAATCCCAGCATAACAGAACAACGCGAAAGTAATATAGGGAGGAAAGGCGAAAAGTCGTACTCACCAAACCACCGCTACTCGCATGTCGAGTCCCGTAGTCTTTCCAGCAACTTTCACAAATTTGTTGGTTCGTAAGGATAACCACACTGCACATGCACAAGTCGGTCCGCTAGTTCATCAATCACACTCGGTTTACAAGTAGAGTTTTATACTCGCGCACTTCGTTAGATGAACGACTTTTTCCGGTACGAAAACACGGATTTGGAAAGTTTTTCACGGACACGTTCGCGATGGCAGCAATCGGTTATCCTACCGGCTGCGCCAGTGAAGTTTTTGGAAGCGTTAGGGGTGTTTTTAAAACTAGAAATAAAACTATTGAATACGTGGAGCAGAGTTGGATGCTCAAGATGTACTGACTAATAAACGGTTACAAAGCTTAGGGCTAAGGCTTATCTAATTCTCACAGACGCTACGTGGTCGTTATTCAATGGAATATTCCTATGCAACGTTTGCACTTTCATGCTTGCACATGCAGGGACCGAGACGTCGTGTGTGGCATGCGTGGGTTGACAGGAATACTAGGAATATTGCAGTGTATAACTAACTACATAATTTTATTGTTGGATGTATGTAAGCGTGCTACTGCTTTATAATAGGCTTGAATATTATGTATATATGATCCAAAGAGCCACGTTTACATCAAACTATTATGTTACTGAAAGAAAATCTATTTGCAATCGAAGTGCCAAATCCGTGTGCCAAATAGTGTAGAAAAGCCGAAGAAATTTGTGATATTTCAGTAACTAGCAGTTATTCTCAATTATTGTACGAGAAAGGATTGTATGATGCGGGCAAAGCTGTATCCGCTGACAGCTAGTTTCAAATAATTATGCAATAAAAATACAGACTGTAAATTGGTTATAAAGCAATAAAAAAATATATACACAAAGGCACTTTATATTCTTAGAACATAATGTATATAAGCATTTTTTGTATTTTGGCAGGTATGCAGCTTTACATCTCAATAATGGGATATCAATTCAAACTATTACATCTGGTCTGGTGCCATTGAAAGAGGGAACAACCTAATAATGGAAGTAATAAGCCATAAAAAAGGTATGATCATGATGTCTTTGTTTTATTGACATAATATTAAGTTATCGAAACGAAAAGTTGATTCAGGCTTTTGTAGTAATTAAGTATTTTTATGCATTTCAGGTTAAAAATGAAGAGGCAGAACTGGTCATAAATATGCAGATTATACTAGAAAGATTATACTATTTTTGGAGCTACACCAGATGGACTTATTAGAGCATATACCATGGAAGTGAAAATGAAGTGAAATGATAATTCAATTTCTTGTACAGCACCAGCATTGTATTATTGTATGTTATATATAGATTATAAAAATAAAAGAAATATAATTATAATTAAGTTTGTTGTTTTCTTCTAAAACATTAAGGTGCTCCCTCACCGGGAGCATTCGCGTGTAATGTAACGTTACAGATTTGAGCATTACATCAGTGAAGGAGGAGAACCGAGCATTACAATGCGCACCTTGTAATGATACAAAACGGGCATACATCAGTGAAGGAGGAGAACCGAGCATTAAGACGAACCTATAATGTTACATTACACGCGAATGCTCGTCAGTCAGGGAGGTATTATTGTAATGTAATGCTCAAAGACGAATCTATAATGTTACATTACACGCGAATGCTCCCGGTGAGGGAGCACCCGTACATAAAAGTTTAACCAGATATAAACTTTCCATTCAATATTTCACCTCATATATTATATTTCTTAATATAACAGTTATAATATTTATAATATTAGTTATAATATTATAAACTAAATAAGAAATATAATATATAAAATGAAATATTGAATGGAAAGTATTTATTTATTTGTTTGTATGTTTGCATTGAATGCAAAGATAGAATAGACCTCGGCAAAGGACATAGGCTACCTTTTACCACGGGAAAATTCTTTATTCCCAGGAGAAAAACTGTTTGCAAGGTCTGCCTATTGCTAAACAAATATATTTCAAACAGTTGTGCTGACACTTCGGCGGCTGATGAGCATACTGCGTCTTTCTTTGTTCATTTCATTTAACTAGCTTTTCGCCCCACGCCTTCGCCCGCGCCGGCAATTTTTCTCACGGGAATGTGTGATCTTCCCGCAGTAAATGATAGCGTATGTGTTATTTAGATGTATAAGCTAAATGATTGTAAAGTTTCGTTATAATCAATTCAGTAGTTTTTGCGTGAAAGAGTAACAAACACCCATACATCCTCACAAACTTTCGAGTTTATAATATTAGTAGGATTTAAAAGAAATTAATGGGAAGTTATGAAACGTATTAATTACGAAGTAGTTAATCAAGTTGACCTTAAAAAATGAAAATATAACGATAAATATGTATAAATATTGCCGTAAATATACATAACCTCAATTTATTTGCAATGACAAATAATCCACAGAATAAAAAAACACAACCTAAGTCGTTTCGTAAGCTCTAGTCGCTGTCAAATCGGCCTCATAAAGTTATGGATAACTTAAGCAGGTTTAAGAATAACTTAATGTTAGTGAAAACGAAATTTGGACTAAAAGTTTCCTAAATACGTTAGGCATCAATTTAGGAAATTCTCAATGTTAGTGAAAACGGGCAGACTTATTTTTCTAAGACACAATAACGAGCAGCCGCCTTCGAAATCTAAAATAAATTCACATTAGGCCCGAAAGTTCTACTAGTTTATTGTATGTTTAAGGAAGTTAAACCTTTAGTAGAGGCATTAAAGAACGATATTATATAGAATAATATAATATGTTCCGTTCTTGTTTCTCTTGTACTCAACTTCTCAAGAGAGTAGGCGACTTTAAATTCTTGCAAAACAATTCCCTCAAGTTATTACGGTCTAGAAAGGTCGTTGTTGAAAGACGGTAGGTACGAGAAATAAATACATTTTTAATTAGGAAATTCTTTAGACAAATGAGGAAAATTATAAAAAAGATAGTAGACTTTCAGCCAGGGGTACTTTACGTACTTACAGATATGTACGTGCATGCAGTAGGCATCAAATGAGACTGGACACTTTGAGCTTGAGAGCGCCATTATTCTGTAGCACTAGGGGTGAATTTCGTAGTGTATGTGCTGGCTACTGTATCTTAATGTGAAGCCTTTTTCCCGGAAGGGTGAAGAGAGGCACTTCGTTCTACTTCTTTCTACGTTCCTGACTCTTTTCATTAGCATTCATTAGTCTAATAATGCATCCGGTGTGTCGTCAGTTTATCGCACTGGCATTTTTAGACATCATTTTTGACGGTGAATTGTGTTTACTATACTTACTTACGACGCGCAGCACTTCAGAAAGGCTGCGTCAAAATTTATCATTATTTTTTATTGTGTTTGTCATTTTCCGGGCTAGGTTATGTTTTTATGCAGGGTAATTATTTACCCGAACTTAGTACTGGCGAAAATGCAGGGCGAACACGTTGAGGTTTAAAATGCTCATTCTAATATTCTTACAGGGAATATTTCCTCAACAAAAAAAATGAACAAATTGTAAAACAGATTATTATTTTTAAAAAGCTTTTATCCCTAAATACTAGTTTTGAAAATTCATATATCAAGTTTTGATAATCCATCCCTTGAATTTCAAATAAGTAATCGTATTTCTTTATTCATCATCGTTGCAGTTTCAAGCCTGTAAACACAATGCGAGTACCTACAGCCGTGCATTGTGTATGTACAATATCTAACAGACGCGACCTCGACGACGACGTCAGGGGTTTTAATAAGATCACATCCCTAATGAATTTAGTGAATGTTTAATGCAAACAAAATTGTCTGAGCTCGAGAGGGATTTACGGGCGCGTGACCTCACAGCAGACGAGAAACAAACCGTTTGTGGAGCGTGTAGGCGCCATATGCCAAACCCTACTCTCAGGTTTATATAACTGTGCTATTTTTTCGTCTAGTCTGAATGTTTACATAGAAAATTTACTTAGGATAAATATAAAAAAAATCTAACTATTAAGGCTCAACTCACATTAAAGCTGTTGAGTTGTCCTTAGGTCGTTTCTGTTTCTAAAAGTTTGTTATAATGCAAATATTTGTTGAAATTGTAACAAAATAACTGTTAAAACTACATGCATATACATGATTAATTAAAACCAAATTAAATAAGTTATTAAGTTACTTTTAAAATTTTAAACAAGATCGTCATATCGCACAGATATTTTACCCTTTAATGTATAATTTCGTAACTTGAGAAGATCCAAACACGAGGTATAACGACATGACTCTATTAAATTAACATTGAGCGCATAAACGCCTTGAGAGGTCGCCATCGCACTCATCCTGGCTGTCATCTCAGTTTAGTAGGCGTAACGGGTTTGTATATACGCAGCTCGAGTATCAGAATTAATGGGTTTGGGTACGCGCAGCCCGCACGAGGCAAGGCTCAACATTAATTCCGCAAAGCATGGTACCTGAGTCGTGTTATACAAAGCTTCAACTAAAAAAGTTCATGTACAATTCGAAGTACATTGCGTATTCGACTAGACACAAATTTAATAATTCACATTTGAGACTAACATAACCAGCATTGAAAATCAAATGGTACCTACTTGTAAATTTGTAGCTTCATGTAATGACCCCGGCCTGCCACAATTGCTCGTTGTGCACGCTGTTGTTCCTAATGTTTCATTAAGTTACAACTCACAACCCTAATTACGTTTGAATATATGATGTTCTAATTGCAAGTTGGAATGAGATGATATTTTATGGTTACAGTCTAATTAAAAACCTTACGTTTTAGAGAAGAAATTGTAGAGTTCTTTGAGCGAGAAGTTTGATCAGGTGTATCAACCAACATAATATGTTTTCAATTCAAATTTTTTTTTTATGTTTGTCTAAAGCTTCGTTGGTTATGTATTAAAAAAAGGATGTGCGTTTCTTTCTTGTGAACTCTACGCACCTGTATATTTATCGTGCGTATTTGATCGCTTCAGTCATCATCATCATACAAAAAGCTTCGAAAAGCTCGCTCATGTACTTACAGTATTATGCATAAGAATGGTATTTCGGCTTGAGTCTTATAAACGTGACCTCTGCTTTGTCTCCAAAGGTCGCGACCTGCTACTTGGAATTAGTTGATGGACAAGGGTGTTTCAATTCATAGCTTCGGTACTCTTTGGAACGCTTTACATGGTGTAGCGTAGCAGAAGACATTGAAATTACTTTTTTACCCCCCGACAAAAAAGAGGGGTGTTATAAGTTTGACGTGTGTGTCTGTCTGTCTGTGGCATCGTAGTTCCTAAACGGATGCGTCGATTTTGATCTAGTTTTTTTTTGTTTGCAAGGTGTCACAATCGAGAGTGTTCTTAGCTATGATCCAAGAAAATATCTTCAGCCATTTGAATATTATCAGCTCTTTTCTAGTTGTTGAAAGGATTAAGTCACAGTTTCTTGTCGGGGGCTATAATTTTTTTTAATTTAGTGTTTTTTCTATATGCATGCTGCAATGGGTGATGACTATGCATGGGCGCAATTTACGCGATTTCGGTATAAAGCATTACGCAAGTGGCATTTAGGTACACCGATTATTTGCTATTGTGATATTCTTAACTGCATATGACAGTGATTGTATAAACAGTGACGTGAATAATGTTAGCCAACGTCGGACTAAACTGTTATGATGACACGATTACATAAAACTTTCTACGACATATGCAGAAGGATACCAATTTGAAAATTTTACTAGTGCACAATTTTATGAAGCGTTGGATATTGGTTTTGTTGCCTGAGCTGAAATTTTAATCAGTAAGTTGTAAACAGCCAGAGCAGATTACAAAGGTCTTTTAAATATTGCAGGCGGTTAATTTATTGGTTGTTCCATGATTTAAAAATTCACGTGGCGAGCTCATTTATGATCCTTAGCACCTCGCTCGCACTAAGGGAAGGTGTTAGTTACCTCACTGTAAATAAATAGCACTAGCGTAACGTAGTTTTTCATTTGTGGTATTATGTATGCAGTATCTAAGATTACGTTGATTAATTATATTTTATGTTAAAAGATCAAAATCGTAGAAATGATAGAATAGAATAAAGTTTCAAATTCAATTACAAATCACAAGATAAATTCATAAATTATAGAAACCTTAACACAAGAAGCAAAAAATAGGCAATTTCGTGACTTGTATTGAACAAAAAAATTGATCTGACGGAGATGATATACACATAGGTATTAAAAATTAATAAAAAGGTTAGATTTAAGAAAAAATATATTATGATTCCTAATTTCTTAAGCTTACTTATTAAATCTGAACTGGAAACACTTTCTTATATAAATTTACAATACAACGCATATAACCTTCATTTCAGGAAATTCCTTTCAAAATTGTTTTTTACATCAAGTTAGAATAAGCAAAAGACTGGGATATCCAAGGTAAAGAAAGGTAATTTATAGGCAACGGTTGTAGTTATTCTAGTGAAATTTCCTTGCTTGTGATAGAAGATTACATAATATATTTACTTGAAATTTTGTTTCATTACAGGCAATTCCGAGACTAGAAGTCCTCCGACATGCCCCCTAAGTAAGACTCATTCTGTACCGCAATAGTGGCTTTTCTGAATTAACTATGAAATAATTTGCGGCATTTTTAATTTAATGTAATGCACTGAAATAAATATTTTTTTATTTATGACGTTGCTATGTTTACTGCAAAAGCTTTATTAACACAATGAAAAAGCTTCTAATTTTTTGCACAATACAAATAACACACTGCAATCGACGTGAAAATTCATGATTGGAGGAGTAATTGCTTTCTGCTAAAATAATATGTAAGAAACTAACCAAATATTACATAGCACTTTTTAGGTTATACACACAGTAGTGGGCCCGATTCTACCTATTACGCTCTAACTGAAATTTAAAAGTCATATGTCCCTTTTACGTTTTTAATAACGAAAAGGGATAGGTGATTGCCAGCCTACATTTAGAGACTTTTTTTTTAATTGACCTATGCTTGCGTCGAAAAGGTACGACCAATCAAGCTTCACCGGCCTTGCGGGGAACACTTAGAGACGTCAAACATCGATTTAAAAACATCCCGACTAAACTAAGCTGAATTTGAGAGCTGCGCTGCTTATTTTAGATATCATTCATTCAAAATTAAATTCATTCATCTCGTATCCTTTTCGATTCCCATATGAATGAAAGAGACCAACAATTTAAATTTAGAGATTCTAGCGGCCTCGCCAGAATTGAGCCCATTGTTCATTGTTTTTAGTCTTTACTAGAAAATTTCTCGGACGTGATTTTCATAGATTTCGACGTGCTCTTATCAAATTTTCACTTAACTATAAGCATATTGGCCTCATGCGCCGTCATATTGCAAAACTGGCTTCCAAAAACAGTTTTTAACAGATATTTTGTGTTTTTTTTTCTTTTTCTTCTTTACATTCAAACAATTTTCCAGAAATCCTCGTTTGGTCAAAAGACCTATTTTATTAATTTGTTTGTGAATGCAGTGCGTCGTCACACGATGACTTGCTGTAAGTAATTGGCTAAGGGTGTGTGGCGGCAATCTCGCTCATAATCAACAGCCCTCACTATCTATAAACCATATTTAATATCCCATTAAACTGCTATCACAATCTCTACATCGTTAACCTCACGGAATGAGGGGAAATTTAAATCAATGGTGGTTTCGCACAGGGGCGGATTCAGTTAAGGTTTTTTGTCTATAAAGTGGGGTTGGTTGTCATTATAAATGTCTGTTGTCCCGATGTTGGACCCGGCCTTTTAGCGGCCCTGATTTCAGAAGTTAATGTAGATGGGTGGGTTCCGTGTTCGCAATCATTAGCGTTCTTGCATTTTTTATCACTCCACGTTTAGCCTTTGGCTTGTTTTGGCTTTGAACAAAATATATGTGCTGGAAATGCTTTCTAACAGCGAAGTTAGATATCTTTAGCAAGATTTAGTAGAGCAATTAATCGCTTGGAACGAATAGGTTTTCGGCTATTATTGGATCGGAATGTTCATGGCTTTAATCTTGTGCTGCGAATTCATGAGGTACCTATTGTTTTGTAATAAACGTAACTCAACAACGGTTAAGGGTAACGTAACTAAAATTGTTTGTATCAACAAAAAACAAAAGAACATCTTGACAGTTCTGATGGACATCTTGACAAAACACGGAAATGGAAATCGAGTACAATTTAGCTGGTTGCGAGTGGGGCGGTGGAAGGCGGTGCCAGGTGCATTGCATCCAGGTCACACGGCCTGCATTCTGCCGTCGCTGCCGTCTCGCCTGACATCCTGGCGTGCTGCTCACTAAATCGCTGCTTTCACCGCCTAAGCGAGCTTTCCGGTTTCATTTCAGAAGAGAGTGACGATAATGGAGCCGGGCCCGTTGCGTGCGCGC
The DNA here is from genome assembly GCA_948473455.1 of Teleiodes luculella. Classification (NCBI taxonomy): domain Eukaryota; kingdom Metazoa; phylum Arthropoda; class Insecta; order Lepidoptera; family Gelechiidae; genus Teleiodes; species Teleiodes luculella. The sequence continues at coordinate 8,427,398 of OX419585.1, forward strand.
CTCTTGTTATCGGCACAACACTCCACTTACCACTAACGGGTTTCCTTATTTTGCGGATGTGATCCTGGGTATACATTTAGTTATAAAATAGTTTAGAGTGAAAATAGTCAGTATCACAAGAAGCGCTAGTACTTATGACATTAAAGGCACGTTCATGGAATGATTGGAGTCGTTAAAAGAAACAAAGAAGCCAAACTCCTTGGTTTCACATTACTCCTATTGAAGTAGCTAATATACATATGTATAATTAAATATGCAGGCAAAATTATATCTTACTTATGCGCATTTACGACGCACGAGTAACAACAAAATAAACTAAGATATGCGAGAAAAATAAATTATCAGATAGCAATCTGAGTGGGATTGTGATGTCATTTGATAATGTATCAATATTTCAGCCATAACTTTAATTGAAATAGCGCTTTATGAGTATACCCAACGAAATAGCAATAGCTAAATGCACATGTTCCACTCGCTTGACCTTTGGCAAAAGAGACTCGCTAGCAAGTTGAAACTAATTTCCTGCGGCACAAAGCAATCTTCTGAATCGATGTGTCACGGCACGTCCCGTTGATTGGCTCCGCTATCGAACGTCTAAAAAAAACTCTTTCACTTTTAGCATGTCCAGTGAAACAGACTTTGTTAGTCGATCCCCGGGGACCCCGTCAAAAATTGCAAATTGCATTACATCCTGTAGCGACGCACGTGGGAAATATTCGAGGGAAACACATTTTTTGTTGGGTCTTCGCGAGCAATTAAAAAAGTACTGTGTATTCTGTCGGTTATAATTATTTTGAATGAGTGGGCCGTTTTATCTGTAAAAACTTTATTAATAAAACTCATTTTTATTTGAGATGAACCGAGTAAGTTTCTTTCTAGTATTCCATTTAGTTAAACCAAAGCAAATCTCAACCCGCCTGCAAAGCCTGGGGAATTTGGTAAAACCTCTCTTTCAAGGTAAAGCCTTAGTCCAGCTGTATTAAATTATAAGCTGTAAATTAATTTTCATTACTTCCAATCAATTAGCTTTTATACGTCTTTAGTACCTGATCAAAAGTTGTGTACTTCGGGCACCTTCGGGTAGCTAACACAGGTTTGTTTTGTGAAAAGTTTGGATAAAGTAGCGTTGTCGATTGTTGTCTGTAATCACTAGGTTGCTTTGTTTTGGAAGGTTTAATCTTGAAAGAAAACTTTATACCACGCTCTAGTACAGACAGATGCAGAGATTACTACCCAGCTGCGCCACAATATATATTATTATTGCCTGAAATACTCGTAAATGAATTTATTATTATTATTTATTATTATTTTTCACTGTTTTTAACGACGCACATGACTTTTAGACACACGTAAAATATGTAGGTACGACTAACGGACACTTTGTAATTAATTCATTACGAAGTTAGGTGGTTGATTATACTCTCCTTACCCGTAGGTAGGTTACCTGGAAGAGGCCTACCGTAGCAATAAGACCGCCTGTTGACTTCTGTATCGTGAATTTAATGTATTTTTATTTTTGTATATTTCTTCTTTGGGTGTCAATAAAGTATATTATTTGTATTGTATTATAATTAGATTGATAAATAACTCGCTCGACTCAGATGGAAAAGTTCTATTGAAAAAAGGGGTCATAATGTGGTATTAGCTCTTTGTTGTCTATGTTCCGAGTGTTGATGACCTACGTGATTGATGGTCTAAACCAGACAGGCTATTTGCCCGCCTTTATCTTGTGAGCTACCCAAAACATACAGCCGCAAGAGATTTGTGTAAGATCAGTTGACTTTCAAGGGGATTTCGTGTCTTGGTACGGGGTTCTGGAATTGGAATTCTCCTAGATACCTTTACGTTGTTTGGATGTTAAAATAAATTATGTGTTTAGCAACGAATGTTAGGTCTTGACCGTAATATTCGTATTACGTCCTTTTAATATCCTTAGATTATTGTGGTAATTACTTAACGGAATCGCAGAGATAACGTTTGTTAATGATTCTTTTTCCTACTGTAAGTCTGTTAACAGCCAATATATGTCCCCACTAAGGGACTCGAGCCTTTCCCGAATTAGGGTAAATATGCCTTAGTCGACCTAGTACGGGTTGGTCGATTACTGTGGTATTAATTTAGATTATGAATAGCCGTTTCGTCAAATATTTGAATAGCCTGTTATCTCTGTACAAGACAAGCAGGTACGGCTTTTGTGCGAACAAATCCACCGCGGATGTGGGCCCGTAATCTATTTCAACTTATTGTTGGCATTTCAGTAAGCTCACCACGAAACGCGCGAGAAGCTCGAAGAAGGTGTCAAATGCAACATGTATATATAAAAAAACTGTGGAGGTCGAAAATCTGTACATAGAAAAAAATGTTATAAACCGAGTCAGGGGGATATAAGAAGTGATACAGAACATATCCAGATAGTTTTTTTTTGTTTCTCTGTTTGTCTGTTTGTACGGGCTAATCTCCGAACTGTTGGCCCGATTTGAAATGAAATTTTGCACCTTATATCCCCGGTCAACATCTTAGATAGTTTTTACTGCGGGAAAATATCTCATTCCTACGGAAACTGCACGGATTTTTTTTAACTGTTTACGACCAATCAAGCTTCACCGGACTTGCGGGAGAGCGGAAGGCGCTATCCCGGAGTAGTCATGTACGTGTAGGGGCGCCTTGGGAGCCTCGAACCTAAGCCTAGCGCGTTGATGCGGAAAAATATCGTGAAAGAGACGACGCCGACATAAACCCCACACCACACATCTAAAATATCCCTTTAGTTCTCTGTGATCATTCATGAAGGTTGCCTAAGTTATGGTAATTGAACTCCTAATTTAATCTCATTCTATAAACGGTACCTAGTGACTTCTAAAGTCAAAATTTTAAAGAATCGAATCGAATTTATCAAAAATCAATATTTCAAGGAACTTTTATTTTTATTTTAGAACAGGAGATGACTCCGGCAGACCAGATGGTTGCTTTCCATTTTTAACAAAATTAAAAAGATCTCTTATCATAAAAATTTCCAAATAAAAGATCAAAGATTTTAAATCGGGACAAATAACTTCGCTTAATTGAACCCCTCAGAATAACGAATTTATACTGAGAAGCGCGGCTTTCCAACCTCTGTGTGGAACCCTTATTTTTCAATTCTCCATTAGTTTTTATTCTTGACAGTCTATCGGTCGTCGGTCATATTTTTTTAGGATCTGTTATACGAGATAAAAAAGAAATACTCATCCACTCTGTGCTGAAGTGATTCGAACACGATTTTTATATTGAAAAATATCATCGTTATTTGATTAAATTTTGTCATAATCTATTATGATTTAAAACAAGATATTTACCGTGGTATTAGTTTTTTGTAAGTGCCGATATTATGTTGCAGTTGTATGACCATGATCACGGGACGACTGAAGAATTGTCTAACGTCCTTCTATTAAAATTCGTTTGCTAAAATATTTGTTTGTATAACCCAACTCCTCCGAAGTCGTCGCATCACCACTTAGTACACTCTCATTCTTATACTTATGTTTTTAAGAATCCTTCGAGATTGTTTTCCTTATTTTACATAGTCGAGTTTATCTAAATTGTCCATTCGGTTGGGATCGAGATATGTAGAAACTGCTTATAATATAGATACCTGAATCTTAATTTTCAATCACAGACTCTGTCCCAATATCTTGTAAATTTATGGGCTTGTTTAGATGTTTTCAAAGAGAAAATGACGATTAGTTTATTAGTCGATAAATTCCATTCATAGCAAAAGTTTTGGGGCAGTAGCGGTGTGCGGGGCTCGGGGTGCGGGGTGAGGGGTCGCGGGGAGCGGGTGGATAGCGGGCCTCTAATTAATTGCCAATGCTATTTTTGGACAAGGACACGCTTAACGTGACCAAAAAGCTTTTATAACAATTATTGGAATTTAAAGGAACATATTGATAAAACACTCTATTTTATGAACATTCCAGAATAATTGCAAATTGCATTTATAATTTTGTAGGCAAAGACAAACAATGACAATGAGGAAATAGAATATATATTTAGTGTCTGGCTGTTATTTCGCAGTGACAATATGAGATAGTTCATTAGAACCTTTTATAGTATATCTAAAGTAAAGGGAAGTCTAATTACCCATTAAGCCCACCACTCTGTGGTGAACCAAACAGTCGTCGTCTTCGCGTCTCGGCGACTTTTAATTCCGGCCAAAGTTAGAAAACTGATTTGTAAAACCACAAACGACATTGATTGGAAAATGAGACAAGTGGTAGACATTTCAGGAATAAAGGCTAACCATCAGTTACAGAAAGATCCATTAAAATTAAAGCTTCCTTAAATCTATTGCTGACCCTTTTTATCTTGTGGACAAAGAAAGAGTCAGCAATAGATTTAAAGAAGCTTTAACTTTAATGAACCTTTCTGCAACTGACTATAAAAGTTCTGAGTGATGCTTCAGGACAGCATGGGAGAGATACAAAAAAATATCCGTTTAAGAATAATTTTATTTTAGAATGATATAAATAAGATTTAAAACAAAATATAAATGTCAATTACAATCGAACACGATTCCGATTCCGATTAAGTGTTTACAGATATGTGTACAAACTGCTGAGAAGCAATTTCTAATCACAACACAACAACACTCTTGGTTGAAATAGGATTCAGTCACCGAGTACCACTTATATAATGATCCAATAGCCTCGTCACCCCACCTCCGAACAAACATTTATCTGATGAGCACTTGTGATATGCATTTTGTAAAAAGGTGAATATGTGAATTCAGATTGAGGACCTAATCGATGAACGACTGACTGTTAAAATAAACATTGCTTATAGTATGACACAATAAAGTACCTGATGCAAAAAACACATGGTATAGTGCATTATGTCGACTCTTAAGCTGCGTCATCCTCCGATCGGGCGACGGCGGTCCTGTTACATTACAAATACCATCATCGTCATTACTATCATCAGCCTGTCCCAGTTAAAAAACTATATGTAAAGAAGACACAATAAAGATATTTGTCACAAATAGCTCGCGAGTTGTTTGCTTATACAATCAATAGTTTATTTACCGGCTGGCAAGCGAGCGTTGAATAGCGCAGGAATATAGAAATCACAATGGCGGGAGCTCGTTACGGCGACTGCTTCTCTATTTAGCCAGCTACGTAGTTAAAAGGCTCGTAAGGGCGTGGGAGCGTGCCATTCTGATTCTGCCTGGCACGCCGCCAGACTCGCTGCTATATTCTTATTGAAATGTGCAAACTTGCACACCACTAATTCAAATCGTGTTCTACTGACAATGCAAAAAGTGCATGATACCGGCCAAGTGCCGTTAGTTGGCTAGTGATTGTAGCTAGTTGCATTCGGGTTCATTACTAGGAATTTATTGTATGTTTTTAAGTGATTTTGTCCTCTTCCCGTGGAAATAATAGATTACTGGCGAAAATATAGTCTGCCCTATTTAGTGCTGGCTCAAGTTTAATTTAAATCGGTTACAACCAAAAATACTAACTTTCACATTCATAATATTAAGTCAGTTTATAGAGTACTTAGTAAAAAAATGTCAAGAAATACGAGACTTGAAAAAGAAAACACGCTTCGCTTATTTCTAAATAAATACAAAACAATTATGCCAAAACACACAAACTGTTGAAGAACAAGTGACAATAGACCCTTATTAAAGTTCCTGAAAACTTGAGTGCCTCGGGTGAGGAAAGGGCCTTCAATTATTGACGGAAAGCACTGTGACAACAGGAACTTTCCAAAACCGGAAGCAACCCTTAAAATATGCCGCATTAAAGAGATTCTAATTTGGAAATTATCGTAACAGAGTTTTCAACAAGGAGAGGTTTTAATAAAAATCGAGAGTTTATAAACTGTTTCCTATATATTATACAAAGTGTATGTGACGACTCAGCAAAAACTGAAAGTCAGTAAACTCAGTCAATGAACCTGTTCCCTAAAAATCTTTTCACGGAAAAGAACAAAATATTTTACTTCTCCATACAAACTCTCTGATCAGAATGACTATTGTGTATGGGACAGTAATTATTTTGTTTCCAAGAGAAGTTTCTTTAAGAAAGTTACTCAAAACTGTTGACTGAGTGTGACATTTGCCAAGCCGCCACTACGCACTCCCACCCTTTATAGTCGACAATATACCACTACTACCTATACTATAGGTCCTATGGTATTATTAAACAACTTCTTTGCTTTATTAATAGAACTATTTTCCTGCGACAAACGTTGCAGAAAAGTTAGCTGGTTGATTAGCTTTTTAATAAGCACAAAGTTGTGCTTTCTACGATAAGACGGGAATTAAACCAGCTTGATAAAAGCTCCTTGTTGAAGAAACCAGGCTTGTTCATTGTAAGTTCTAAAAATAGATTTTATTATGTTGTGAAACTTAATTAGCCGAATATGCATGCAATTGATTATTAGAAAATGAAATTGTTCCCCGAAATAAAAAAACTGTTTTTGAAATTCGATTGTAAATTGTTTATAGTGAATATAATAGAATATTTACGAATATAGAAGTAAGTTTCTACGCAGTAGAGTACCTGCATATTTGTCAGTAGATGTTATCAACCTGTCCTGGGTTGATTAAACGAGACGGAGTGTTTGCGGGGGGCGCGCCGCGGGCGATGATGGATGCGGACGCAGGAGAATAAATCATTTCGAGACGGCCTTATGTCGAATTACTTTTAAAATAAAAACAAGATTTTTACATTTGTTTTGAAAGGGAAAAATGGAATTAAGAAAATGAAACTTCCTTATCCATTGTCAACAGCGTCTCAGCTTTCACAATGAAAAATGTATCGTGTTTTTCTTTTTCCTTCAGTATGATTAATGAATGACCGATGTTTTCGTTGTCGAGGCTACTAACCGTCGCCATGTCGGGACAAAATGGAGCACGCTCGTTGTAGTCACTCGCGCACCGCTTGCTCGTTATTGCTGAACATAAAAAAGTGCATTGAATGTTTACTTTACATACTAAAATGAATTTCGTTGCTTAAATTTTACTAGATTACAGTAAATAATATGCCTAGCATCCAAGTGTATATGGCACAATAGGTTTTATTTAGTGGAATATCATATTCAGAATGAATGGGATAGTTTGAGCAGTTGACTACAAACAGCAGCGCTCGTTTTAACTTTAAATGGCAAATATAATGGTTTGTAAGGTACTGAGTAGCGTCTATTCAATATTTAGAAAGTATTATAAAAAATCTGCAGCGGTAACACTGAGATTTACTCAAAAATTAATAAAATAACACAATCAAAGAAAATTATTCCCTAAAGTACGATTAATTTTTGAAGATTAAAACGTTTTAATTTTCCAACGAAAAATATGAGCGTGAACAATCGAGTCCTTTTATTACACCCTTAACACTCTCATTCACAACAAAGGTTCGCTAAGAGAGGAGAATCCGCCACGGATATAAAATTCTATGAGTAAAAGGAACCTTGACACGATGACCTAGAGTCCCGGCAATCACATTTACATATTTTGTTCATACATCTATACACCCATGCAGATATCATTTAAGATATAACACTGGTCATGCTTTATTATATATTTTAGCTTGCAATTTTTTGCTATATTATTAAATTTGCTCTTCATCATCATCGTAATTTCAACCGAAAGACGTACACTGCTGGACAACGGCCTCCCCCAAAGATATCCACGACGATCAGTCCTGCGCTGCCCGCATCCAGTGGCTTCACCCGATCGTCGGTCCACCTTGTGGAGGGTCTGCCCACGCTACGTAACCCGGCGCGCGGTCGCCATTCAAGAACCTTTTTGCCCCAATAATGGCTGTCGGTTCGACGCGCGATGTACCCCGCCCACTGGCACTAAAGTTTGGCGATTCTTCGATCTATTTCGGTGACTCTGGTTCGCCTGCGGATCTCATAATTCCTGATTCGATTACACAAGGAAACTCCCAATTAATTTTACCGATTACTTTAAAATTAAAGTTTTAAACCGCTACAGACTCATAATACGTATTGCCTCGTACAGGTGGGTAAACTAACCGTATAATTTTAGATCGACTACCGTGCAATATAATCGTTCTGCCCGTTTATTTTAAAAATCGTTATTTTGGTCGCAAGCAAGTATGTATTATAATTATTATTAGGTATTATAATTGATTAATAAACAACCATAGCCAAAACTAAGCCATATTTTTCATTTTGTTCTTAAATAAATCTGTTACAAAAATTTACTTTTTTTAAAACTTTCGACTTTAAGAAACTAAATAAATGAGCGATGTTGATAGGAAAACTAACATAATAACGTTCTGTTTGTTCCTTCAGATTCAAAGTTTTCACAAAGCTCCTATTTATAGCTTTCGCGTTCTTTGTGCAAAAACCTTATCAAGTAAAATGAAGCGAATCCACGAAATGTTTTGGGCAAAGATGAAATATTTTGTAGGAATAATTGGAGTAGGAGCGGCGGGTCACGTATGGCGCGGGCTCGCTGAAATGCTTTTAGTGGAATAACAGGAATTTCATGCCCTGCCGTGCCCTACCGTGCCCTGGCCCTCGCCTCGCTGTAACGGACATCGGCGCCGAACATGCCCGCGAAGGATAATTAGCCGTATACAAATAGATGGAAGTTTCATTTTTCTACTCTCTAAAGATAAACGAATATGTATTTAGTCACGGGAGATAAACAATACCAATTTAACTCTTAAATCAAACGATTTATTACTGATTGTTAACACTTACCACGTATGTTTCATTTACCAGTGCACTTGACCAGTTTGAGATAAAAAATACAAAATAATATTTGCGCACTCGTGGTGAACATGAATAACACTCTACGGCTACGGCGTAGCATATGTCTACGCGCGTCGGTACTTACTTATAATAACTCAAGGAAAAACCCACCTATGCGAACATGTAAGGTCGAGAGGTCATTATAGGCAAAAAATCTGTATTTAATATGTATGTATAATAGTGCGATAGATTCGGATGATAATATAATTTAAACGTAAATTGCGGTTCTACAACAGCGTAGTATATTGCTACGACGGCGTAGCTTATTGCTACGCACGTAGCGCCGCTGTAGTTAACTATCAAGTATCTCTTTCGATGTAAACAATTAGTGTGCTTAAATAATTATTTCTAATAAAAGTTTGCCACCAAGGACAGTGTCAGTACAAATGACTGATATTTCTTCCTCGTTATTATGGAACGCCTAACACTAATCATTCCGTTTATCAAATTGATGACGCATTTATTGAGTGGGAGGAAAATAGTTGTTAGTATTCACGACATGCAGCGTCGATGTAGTTCAAATTCGACCGACAATCGGCCGATCAATTTGCAACCCTTGCCGCCTCAGGCAGGACGGGACGGGACGAGACGGGACGGAACTGGGACTAGACAATTCCCTTATTACTTATAATTCATCTACACATTACCCATTGTTGAAGACTTGTTCAAGAGAGTTCTTATTATAATTTTATATCAATTATTGGAATCATAAACAATTAGTTCTTGTATATATTACAATGTATTAAGCCCGGCATCTAAGTAGCTATAATTTATGTTATTATACCCAGCTATGACTTATATTATTCCGGATCTTGCTTATCCATCCGTCTGCTGCGGAGGGCTATACCGAAAAATATCGCTGTATATCTGTCCACATATTTTCGTGAAATCACTGAAATATATATTATAGCTCCGTGTGTGGTTGTTTGCAGATTTGTACGGGAAATATACCGTAATATGTCTTATTTTAATACATAATAGCTTTCCGCCAAGCGGGTCCGGCCGCGTTATCTGTTTTTCCCGTGGAATTAAATTTAGTATGAATTACAACTGCGTGTTTGTCGGGATTTTTGGTAAATAATTATTGTAATTTTTGTCTCTACAATAAGTTTCCAAAACATTGACAGTTGTAGTCTGCCATTGTAGCAGTAGTACTATTCCACAGAAAATAATAATAGTACTAACTCGTACAGAAAGGACACTCACCCCCCCGCGCCAAAATGAGTTCCCCGCCCGATATAGCGCCCCACGCCCCGCACCCCGCAGGCGCCGCGCGAGCAGCGCCTAGCGCCATTGACTTGTAGTTGATATTCGGTTGTTATTCAAAAAGAAGTAGCTTGTCAAAACACATTTTCTGTATGGAGTGACCGACAAGTGACTATTCTACGAATAAACTTCTCGTCATTGCATAAATTCGGCCACTTTCGACGCACACACTGACAGCGAATCGACTCATAATGTTTCAAGACACGCGGCCCACTCTCGGGGTGAGTGTGGCGGGCGCTGGCAAACTTCCAGCCCAGCTGTCCCTACAACACTGTAACGCTGTTTTTCTTCCAGCGCAACATCACTTTGCTCTTCCCTTGCAATAAACAGCCCTCGGTCCACGACTTTCATCACAAAATTTTATTGGACCTTAAAATGACATTGTTGCGCACATTTGGCCGTCCCGGACCTCTTAATGGCCTCGCCTTGGAAAGCTTCGAAAAATCTACGAAACTGATTTGATTTTGGAGTCGTAAATAGGGTCGTATCTTGAAAGTAAACGGTGTTGTTTTTGATGAATACAAAGTACTCACTCAGTAGTCAACATAGCTACAACATAATACGTCGATAAAATAATCCGTACCTATGTTAGTAAATATATAACATTTACATTTTTCATATATTTTAGGTATATCTATATCGATTTAATTTAAATGTAAATATATTTTAGTCTGCTTTTTAAAATATTTTTGCCATGTGATTTTATTTAAGGGTTATTCTCTTAGCTAGGAAAAAGGTAGCGCACTATTGATTCGACGGATTCCCATAAAATTCCCTGCGGGCCAAACGATTGCCCTTTCGTGATCTTGAAACTTTTTGGTCTATGGCCGAGTTCAAACGACGTTTAATAAAATATCTCTTATTTTATTTCTTCATATATTTTTTTAATACATTGAATTATAAATAAAGTAAAGATTTTATAAATATTCGAATGATATAGCTACATTTTTGCTTAAGTAAATTTTTTCCTCATTTCGTAAATCTATATTAATAATTTCGTCAACGGGTACGGTAGACTCGATCGAAACCTTATATGAATAACAAAACATAAAAAAATATTGATTTCGAGTCGACAACATATATCCGCAAAATTCGGATTATGGAGAATTTCGTTAAATTCTAATAACACTGACAAACAAATCGCAGTCGCCATGATATACAAACCGCAGTCGCCATGGAAACATTGAGTGAATCATAACCAAGGATGTTGTACGTATAGTACTTATAAAATCCTTGATCATAACAAAACTAAATACTTTTCTTCGGTCGTTGACGTTTCGCGAAAATATTGTTTTTGACACTTTTTTATGACATAAGTACTCTTTGTTAGGTGCTTTTCACTACTGACAGAAGCCATAATTATAAACAAATTATAAATATTGAATTGAATTCAGCAGTGATTTTATTTCTATAGAAGAAGAGCAAGAAAACATTTCAAATGGCTGGCAGACGTAAATATTCAAGCAGGTTTTGTACAGAATATCAACTAACCCCACTATGTACCTATATTTAGCACTTTCAAATAACACCATTCAAGTATCAGTACTTTCAGTTGGTTGTATGATTTATGAATGTGTTTATCTGATTCTAGAAATAACATATGTAGAAGCAATATAATGACGTCCTTACAAACAATGTTCAATTAATCCAATCCTTTTGTCAAAATATAAAAGCTAACAATTAAAAGCAGCCTAAGAAAATCAACCCAAATACCTATTTGGTATCAATGCAGTTTTATTACATACTTAGATCTCTTGATTTACGTGGGTGTAACACTGCATCATATAATGAGTTAGCGGTCATCTTTGTAGGAGAAAACGGCGAACCTCCATTAATGCTGAGATTATATATCAACCTATTCTATATTCAAATCAACCAGTCCCAGTAAATTCGTAATTTAGCCAAGGCTAAAGGGTAAGGAAAGCCTTTACTTTTTCCTAATGGAGAACTTGGAGGGTATGAAAATCTTCAACACAGAGAAGAGAGTCGAACTGCTCGAAGCCATCACGTTACAATGTTATCAGTACCTAATTACCTATACACTTGCTATTCGTCAAAATTGGCCTATGTTAGGATTGAATCTCAAAGATTATTGTTTCTTCGAATGAATCAAAACAGCTCAGAGCTGACAATTATAACTATTTAATGGATAGCCTGTACAATAATGATAGAGAAACGGATAATAAAATGATAATATTGCCATTACCTTTGTGGAAAGTCCCCAGCATATGATGCAAAATTATCTATATCTTTAAAGAATTCCATGGCAATTGTATGCAAGTATGGTAAACCAGACTTATTTATAACATTTACGTGCAATCCGAATTGGCAGGAAATGTTAGATAATTTCCAAGGCATTAAAAAAGAACATAGACCCGATTTAATTGCCAGATTTTTAAACTTAGATGACATTACAAGAAAACATATTTTTGGAATACCGAGTGCGTGGTTTACATATTTTTAGAATATGGAGTGCGTGGTTTTACACCATTATCTACTCGCCAAAGTAGAGAAAGACACTGAGTGCTTAAAACAAAGAGGTTTACAGAGAATAAACCTTAACAGTTTAATGTTTTATTAATTTATGTTAGTTTATTTTGAATGTTGATTTAAAATAAACATTATCTGTGGAAAAACTATTGCAGTTTTTATTTACTATATTTACTAAACACAATGAACGAAGCTATACGAATCTATGCCTTGCTTACCTTTAATATTCCTTGAGAAGCGATGACTGACTACAGAAATATCTAATCTAACTACATTTTGTACCAAGATGTGTAATTATGAGTCACATTTCACCCGAGCGAAGCCGGGTTTTCATCTAGTACATATATATTTCTAAATACGAGACCCTTTGAAAGAAGACACTCAACGGACCCTTTGCTTGCTCTTAAAAGTTTTAGTATTAAAATACATTTGTTGCCAAAAATACGAGTGAAGTTAGTAAAGCAAAGGCAAAGTCGAGTGAAGTTACAAAATACCCGAAGGCTATAAAACAAGACGAGTCTTCAGTTCTCGCAACTCGGCTAACGATTTCGCCTGCTTCTGAAATGATAGAGGGGACTGTTCAAGTATCACTACTCAGCAATGTCTTGAAGATGAGATCCACTTAAGTAAAACTCCCGTCTAGTAAATTATCCCATATTTGCTTGTCATGTCTATATAGTTGCAAAAATGAAATCATTTTGCGTGCAGAATGAAAAGGTTAGAAATCGGTTTGAAACGTTTTACGAGTGCAAAAGTCAATCCATGAAAACGATAGTCATAGACTCATAGTTAAGCAGAGCAAAGGTTGATGAAAAAAGGTTTTTCATGTAACAGTAAGGGTTACCTATCTTAAATACGAAAATTTTAATACCGAATATGTTTTTACCGAAAACGGATTGCATTTTATTTACTTTCCATATTATTGTTTTACCGAAATCATTTTTATCAGATTTTAATTTCCCAGTGTTTCGATTCTCTTTTTACTTTGTTTACCTTGGTATTGATAGACCACAACAACGGAAAATCACAGATTTGATAACCAGATAAGATAAGTTGAATTCCATATAATTGTTATCCCGAATAATCAGCATACCACAAAATCATGCAATTAGACAAGTAAACATGCAATCAAGCATGCAATACAATACAATACAGTACAGTACAGTGCAGTACAGTACAGTTCAGTACAGTACAGTACAATACAGTACAATACAATATGCAAGCAAGCACAAGCAGGCATGCATACATGTCAACCTAACCAACAGTAGTCGGGGTGCCCTGAACTCCCATGTCCGCTTCCCTGTCATGTTTGATTTACAAAACTAGATTCATTATAAATTATGGAAAAAGTAAATTCTGTTAAATAAACCTCCAGGATAATTAAACATAATGAAGTGAAACAGTTTGTAAAACCAAAAATAACATTTCGATAATATGGTTTTAGTTTTTCTGGAAAATGATAATCCTGTTTAATATAGTTATAGTATAATAAGTCAAAAGAAACATATTGGAGCTAAATATTCTATGAACCGTTTTTAGTCAATTAAGTCTCGGTTAAAAAAAAATTCGGAAGTACGAAATGTTACCAGTAGTAAGTAAGCAGTGGATGTTGAGTGGACAAACTTCGGTGTGCGACAAAGTGACATAAAAGCCATAGTAGTTCTGTCCTATGTCGCATTTGACAGTTTCTCGAGCTTCTCGCGCGTTACGTTTAGCTTGCTGTTTCCGAAGCAGCGGGTCACAAGTTGTACTTTACCTAAATCAACAACATTCACATTAGGAACACTCCTCAAATATCTATATTATGTTAATTATTTACAGCACGGTTTATTTTTAAAGCTAAGTAGACATACAGATTCTAAATTGATCTGTAAATGTTAGCTACCCTACTTGAGGAAGTTTGTTGGAAAGTGTGCTGGAAGAGTTCGCAGAGGGTACAAGCGGTTCGAGGGGCGAGGAGTGGGGGGAAGGGGGGAAGGGCGGTGCAAAAAGTCCGCGAACCGCAGATATAACTTCCGAGTTGAAGAAAGTGTCCACAGATCGGATAAATGTGACGATACTCTCGGCATCTCAACTCGACCTCGCTTAAATGTCACTGTTCTTGATATAATTAGATCACTGAAATTCGCAGAATTATTAACTCTACCTGTCCCGTATTAAATCTTGAGTCAGGATAAGTAAGTGAGCAAGTGATGTTTGTAAATAATTCTATTGATCTCACTTTACAGATATAATATTGTACCTATATTTAAAGTAATTTAAACTCTATTTCAGAGCGCTTTAGTTATCGAATGTTGTGTACACCTATAATTTGTCGTATTATATCAGAATCTAAGTCATATGATGAAAAATAATTAATATTCGATGTCTTAGAGTATAAATAGAAAAAAAACTGGGAGGGATATATAAATATTCTCTATGTTCGATGTTGATATACCTAAACAAATAAAGAAATAAAATAAAAAACTGTATATTATTATACAAAAAATACATCAAAGAGTAATAAATAATAGTGAGTTATTTAAGGAAAATAACTCTTCTATATTTCCTTTGAAAGAAGAACGCTTCGTTACGGCTTCTGTGTAAGTTACGAGTACATAGAGCATGTTTTAAAATCGCGGCAAAGACTAGTTTTTAATATAACCCATGAAAAATTGATCCGCTGCCCTGACGGCCGCTGAACCCGCTGGGTGTGAAATACCGTCGACGCTGGGTTTTAAACGCCCCTAATTTATGCAGCTCTATTATAGTAGCCCAGGCGCATGAGACCTCATTTTTTCAAACCTTTTTGTGAAAAGAATTCGAGAGCTCATTTACGAGCAGTGCAGTGCTTTTTGATGAACTTTTAACGTTGTTTAAAAGAAAATAACCTTGCCATGCGCGGTTTCTTAATTTAGTTTCGAATTCATCACTGATGAGTTCTAGTTGTCAATTTGAAGATGTTACATAAAAAAATGTTTTTTTAATACAGTAGGAAACACACGTATGTGTAAATAAATACTGTCCTAAACAACGAATAACACGATAACGTTAATGTGGATTTGGATTGATACTTATTTTTAAATCAATTAGGTCAATCGGACTCGAGTCACGTAGCAATTTTTCCAAACCCAAATTAAAATAAAATCAAGGTATTTTATTATGTACTATGTATTGGAGAGGACACGTTTGAAGTTGTTCCGATAACGAGCAGTCTTTGAATTGTACCCACATCAAGTTTGATTGCCAATCAATAAGGAAATGGCAAAAACAGATAAAAATACAAATTCGCGAGCGAGAGAGACTGAACAACTGATAAACGGGAGGGCAATGATGTCGAATTCGATGATGCTCAATGGATGTCACTTGGAAATTATATTCTCTAAATTCAATATATTGTTCTAATGTTTAAATAAAAATCTAGGTTGAAATATGACTTACCAATCACCCTAAGTAAGTTTTAGCAGAGAGGTATATGGACTGATAATGATTGGATATACATTACAATATATAAAATTATACATCTCTATATAATAAAACTGTAGAGGTTGAAAATCTTTACATAGAAAAAAAATCAAAAGTGCGAGTCAGGGGAAGGAAGAAATGATATAGAACATATCCAGACTTTTTATTTTTTTTTGTTTCTCTTTTTGTCTGTTTATCTGTTTTTCTGTTTGTACGGGCTAATCTCCGAAACTACTGGACCGATTGAAATGAAATTTTGTATAGTGGTACCTTATCTCCCCGGTCAACATCTTAAATACTTTTTATCCCGGGAATTTAAAGGGTTGGACAATTTAAAAAAATAAATATTAACTTATATACAGCTCATATATATTATCTTATATATCAGTACATTGTACGGGCTAATCTCCGGAACTGTTAAACCGATTTAAATAAAATTGTGCATGGTGGTACGATATATCCTTGGTCATCATCTTAGATCCTTTTTACCACGGAGTAAGGGCCTTTTTCCTGTCATGCGGATTTACGCCCGCATGCGGATCAGTAGGCCTACTATTGTAAGTAGCGACAGGCTCGAGAGGCTGTCAAACGCGACATATTGACAGAACGACTACTAGGGCTCTAATGTCCCTATGTCCCGTTTGATAGCTTCTCGAGCCTGTCGGTACTTACATAGTAGGCCTACTGATCCGCGCGCGGGCGTAAATCCGCATGACAGGAAAAAGGCCCTAAACATCTCATTCCCACTGAAACTGTGCACAGAAAAGTCAAAAAACAACGCGGGTGTAGCCGCGGGCGGACAACTAGTTTAAAAATATTTTTCTTAGCTTAGCTTACAATACAATACAATACAATACAATATACTTTATTGACAAAAGACACAGCATACAGAAAACAATACAGAACGAAACAGAAGAGTCAAAAGGCCTTAGCTTAGCATTTTTCTTTTCTTTAGGCTGCTCTTTAATTATTATAAATCAAGGGTTCAATTTTCCCTTAGCCCCCTTACCTTCTTTATTGAAAATAAATATTCTTTTTCTAGACTAAAATTATTAATTCAGGAAGGCCCTGTGCGAATCTACGTCGCGTAGTATTTCGTATTGATTATGTTACTTCTCAGTAACGAGGTTTGACTAGGGTTGGGTATTGGGTAGGCAGCACGAAAACGGCACCAACACGGAATTTTAATATATTTGTTTAAGTCACTCGTAAAGTAGATGAAACATATCGCAGCTAGAACGTATTTTTTTCTTTTGTGGGTTGGATAAGTCATATACATAATTCCAATGACATTTTTTTTCGTTTAAGACTATATTTAAGGACGTTATTTTAAATAGATTAAAACGTAGGTAATGTTCTTCAAAACTGATTTATAGGTACTTTCGATGGAAGTAAATTCTATTCTGTTCGGATATATAATTTTTAACATGTTTTCTTAGAAGTGGGTTGTCAAAATAAATAATTCAAACTCTCTAAAAAAATCACGCAGTTAATGTTAAACTGGTGACCTTCAGTTTGCACCTGTTTTTTACTTCTTTATTTAGCCACAGATTCTTAATTGTTTATGCTGTAATTTGCAAGTAATTTCGTAGGCTGCGGCACCGCTTTGCCTTCTACAGGCTGCCTCCCCTAACCTTTAAATACCTGCTGTATAGGGTTTTGTTGTTAAATGTCACCTCCCACGCTTATATGTATATATTAATATCAACCTCTAGCCTATGCTACGTCTATACGTAATGTAGTACTACCTCCAATGCTAAGTTTCACGTATATATTATGTCTCTACAAGCTTTTATTTAGTTTTACCGTATCTGCGTGTCTGTAATCAAATCTTGTAAGTTAGACCCACTTTCCGGGGTCCGATTGCGCTGAAATTTGGTATACGCATGTAAGTCCGGTGACTGCAATGTTATGGTACAACGAGCTGATCTGATGATGAAACTGAAAGATAACCACTAGGACTCTATGAAGTGGAGTTAAATTTGGTTCACGGGTTTTGTTGTTTTGAGCACTTTAACCTGCCTGCAGAGAGACATTAGAACTCTGTGGTAAAAGGTGCTACGGTAGTCGAGTTAGAGTACATTGGTTTGTTGCTTTGAACACTTTTCACAGTACATGATGACAAGGGTCTAAAGATGGAGCCGGAAGGTAGCCATTAGAACTTTATGATGGAAAGTGGGCAGTCGAGTTAGGCTTGTTTGGATTATTGTCTACTAAGTACCTACTAAAAATATAAAAATAAAATTAATAGTAAAAAAAACATTATTTTTGAAACAATATTTTATTCATTTTTATCTTACAATTGACGCAATTAATTTATTTAATAAGTCCACCAGTTTCATAATTGTACTTGTTGTTAGCTTTTATACCTTATACTTATAAATCTATATACTCGTACTAAAACTGTTGAGGTCGAAAAAACATAGAAAAATAATCCTAAAATCCGAGTCAGGGAGATGTAAAAAGTGATGTAGAACATATCCAGATTTTATTTTTAACTTCTAGTTTCTCTGTTAGACCGAATTGAATTAAATATTGCATAGTGGTACCTTATACCGGTCAACATCTTGGAAAGTTCTAATCGCGAAAAATTACGGAGTTCCCGTGGGATAGTTAAAAATTACTAAGGAAAAGTCGAAAGACAACGCGGGGCGTAGCCGCAGGCAGACAGCTAGTTATGTAATTTAGCAATGGGTTTATCACAAGACACCTATTTCTTTAGAAGATTTCTCTCCTGGGTTGTACCACCACCACCACAGCCTATACGCCTGTTTTATAAAATAAGTATTTACATACAAATTTGTAGTGATCTACTTCTCTAAAAATATTTTAGTAAATACTAGGTTTTGCGGTCTGCTCGCTCGGACAAGCATTGTGGTGTTTTGTGGACGGTAAGTATCTCGCGGCTAGTTGCGCGCGGGCATTGTAGTCTACGACATGAGTTCGTAGCAGGCGACACTCTACTGCTATTCCTTCAGGCACTTATTGTCAGACCAATAGCTTTCCTTTAAGAGCGCCACAAGACTAGTAGTAGAGTAAAAATAAAACGTCGTTGAGCTTGTATTGAGACTTGGTGGCACAAATTGTTATTGTGCCTGTATGGTCCGAATAGCCAAGGACATACGGGTTCGAGTCCAGCCTGCCTCAAAGTTTTTAATTTTCGCTTAGATTTTAAATAATAATGAAATGTTAATAATTTTTTAATCAGTATTGTCGAACTATCGATACTATCAATAGGCTTATCAATATTGTAAAGAATAAGAAACTACTACCACTACCTACTACCTACTACTATTTTTCAAGATATCAATACTATCGACAGTTAATTTTAATGCGGCAAAACTATTTTAGATAATTTAAAGTTTCTTTGCTCCACCTTATGATTGCTGCGTTCGTTAATACAAAAACTTATAAGTGTATTTTTTTTTAGTCAAATGTGGATCGTAGAAATAATTTAGATCACAGAAATACAAAGAGTTGTAGTAGGTATTACTAAAACAATGTCAGAAATAACTAAAGACGCATTTTTGGAACATGAGAATTCTGAAGGAGATCACAATAATGTAGAAAGTTTTTTCGGGGATTTTCATGATGAAATTTTACAACTTCTGGTTTTTACGGATCTTATGTTACCTATTATTGGTCGACTCTGAGAATTCTGAAACGAAATAATAAATATATAGTTATATGCTGTTGTGGGCAGAATACACAAAGAATACCGTCAACATTGTTAGGTTATATACGTTGATCTTTATGTTTAAAATTGCCAGCCGACTGCCTAATAGAAATCCGAGTCCTTTTGGGCTGGCACTTATAAATAAAAGCCCATACTAAAAAAAAAACCTTAGAAATCGAATATCCAAACATCAAAGACGTGTGCATTTTTTACTGCGGTTTGTTACTAAAATTGCTATTTACAAGTAGATTGGATACCTAGGCAAATAATAATAATACGAGTATATGAGGATACCTCACACATGGCATATGATCCCAAACTAGGCAGAACCTAAATTACGTAAATTTTAATTGCAATTGTCCCCGAATAATAAATAAATAAAATGAATAATAAATTTGTGGGGACATCTCATACGCGGCCGCCTGACCCCAAACTAGGCAGAGCCTGTAAAATGGGAGTCAGACAGCTGATATACATACATATTCGTATATAAATAAATATAGGAAATCAACAGACAAGGCAAACACAAGTGCTCATCACACGAATGTTTGCCTTGGACGGTATTGGAACCCGCGACCCTGTGCTTTGTAAGCCAGGTATACATAAATAAATCCAGTAAAATAACAACAGCATATAACTATATATACTTAAATTCGGTCTAAATACGAATATAAAACAAAACACTAGGTACCTTAAAGCGAATAGAATATTATCTTCCTTTAATTAAATAACAATACTCACTAGATTAACTAACAGATAAAAATAAACAATAACATTTCACGATGTACCTACCTGTTTTAGTATCGATCAACTATACCACAGGCATTTACCAATGGAATTGTGAACCAATATCTAATAATTATTACAAAAAACAAAAAACCCGACTGCATGTTTCATATCCTATTTCTAATTTCGAATTACGTTTAAAGATATAAGTGCATCATATACTGTTGTAAGCTTTACTTAAACAGTTTGTAATCGCAATCCACTCGATAGGTTTTGAATAAAAAAGAAGTTAAAACAAATCGGCGTTTGAAATTCGCCTATTCGCTTTTTTATAATTTTGAAAAGTACTCGTATACTTAATGTCACTCTCACTATTCAGATGAATTTAACGATACCTTCACAAAGTTGAAATTAGCCAAGTCCCTAAGGCTACAAAGCGTGACAAACAAAATTATACATACATACAAACATACATAATAATATACTCAAAAAATATAACCCTCTTTTTACAATCGGGTAAAGGGTGGTTTTATTGTCAACAGAGAGTAATTAGTCGGATATATGGAGGCGCGAGCGCTCGCTGATGTGAACACAACTGCACCACGCGCTTCATTTAGCTCTCAAATAAGCCGATTTCCAATGTGCCTGCATGTGCTTCTCGGGATTACGGATTATACTCGTGTATATTTATGTTATGTTAACGAAAGAGGTCTTGTTAGCTCCTTCTATAATGTTTCTTTATTTTGTAATTTGGATACTCCTGCTAGATACTCCCAATTGTAACGATCGAATGGAGCGCATATGTATGTATAGTTATAAAAATAATAATAAAATAGATCAAATACTCTTAATAATAACAATTAAAAATATTATAATTATTTTTCCTACGCGCCGCCGCCGCCGCCGGACAGAATACTGCCTACGGCATGTCTAC
>OX419585.1:8448905-8593051 GCA_948473455.1 Teleiodes luculella
GCAAAGCTTGTGTTTAGTTCCTACGCTTGACAGAAACAAAGTTTATTATTAAAATTTAATAGTATTTAATAAATTTTACATAACTCTATTTTAAATTTTGATTTTAAATATACAAAATGTTTTAATAAGGATTAATTATTTTGGAATAGTGTACCACCTACTTATTGATATAATATATTGTGTTCTAGTCATTTACAATAATTGGATCTCTTGAATGTATAGTAGCCAGCACATGCGGCTCGACATGTTGACGTTGAGAGTTTCCGTATTCCGTAGCGGTAGGGGTGAATTTCGAAGTGCAAATGTCCAGCCGCATGTGCTGGCTTGTGTGCAGACAGAACCACACCTACATGCACTATTTTAAGAGACGGCAGCGCAGTAATAACTCATTTGCATGAACATTCTGGTTCAAGACTGGAATAACACAAACAGTGAATACTTATTCAACGTTGTACCCCGACTCGCCATTTTTAGGAAAATTAGTTTAGTTACAATATACCTTTTAATAGTAAATGTATTTACTTAAAATGTTTTATACCTATTGCGCACGAGTGATCCGAACAGTATTGATATACGTAGAGTAGAGAAGCGACGGTCTATTCACTGCTTTTGGTAGAGTCACGGCATTCGCAACATTTCTGTTCTACGCTTACTATTTAATATTTACAGGCGAACTCATTTTATGAGCATAAGAAAATGAGAAAACTTTTACACATTTACTGTTATTATAATAGGTAATGGCTGTATTGTTTGAAGCTGTAAGTTTGTTCAAGGCGCGTTATGCCATAGTAACTCGGCCTGTGTGGGTCTATCTACCAGTGCCTGAGTGAACACTAGCCCGTTAAATGTGACGTAAAAGCGAGACACATTACAGGCATACACACGTGCACGTGCCCCGCCTGGCTCAAAGGATGGAGTCGCCTGTACAAGGTTTTCCTTCACAAAAGGGACTAACGAGTGAGTCGCTCCTCCGCGGCATACCGTGTAAATACTTAACATAATTTGTACATGTGTAGAATGCGAGTATTTGTGCATGAACAGGTTGACAAAAATAGTACTGACATGAGCTTAACGATGTAGTGCCTACGATTTTATGCTTATTACAATTTAAAGCGAACAACTACATTCATAATCGTTTTTCAGTATCGCAGTTCGAAATAGGAATATTCGATTTTTACAGGTTTACTTTTATTGTAAAATAGTTGCAAAAAATAGGATTGCTACTGACCTATTGAGATAGCAAAGTGGAGATAGGTTGCCGTGTAGATTTCAATATTCGAGTGGAGATGTAATATAATATTAATG
The DNA here is from genome assembly GCA_948473455.1 of Teleiodes luculella. Taxonomy (NCBI): domain Eukaryota; kingdom Metazoa; phylum Arthropoda; class Insecta; order Lepidoptera; family Gelechiidae; genus Teleiodes; species Teleiodes luculella. Next base: position 8,450,211 of record OX419585.1, read on the forward strand.
GCTGTGTCAAAGTACGGTCGAACCTAGCTAGAGGTGGAGGCTGGGGGCGTTATCTCACTGATGCCACATACATATGTTTACTCCTTCAGAACGTGGTACTATTTCTATACATTACTAACTGTAACCAATCAAAAAAATCTCGAACGTAATTATTTACACAGTCAACGCTATTAGTGAGACATCGTTACCCAGTGTACCCGCTTTACTGAGCCTATAGATTCATCAGCCCAATGTATTTGAATACCTACTTACATATTTGTATTTACGAAGTAACTTTATAGATACTTATATTGTAATAAATAACGAGTATGAAATTATTCTGTTCGCTTAGAGTAGGATAATATTTTGTGAATTTATGCAGAAAAATAGTTTTTTAATATTGTTGTCACATGAATGTACCAATCTTATTAAAATTTGTACCTATATTCGGAAAGTTGAATAATTTGTAGCTAGGATCCAATCTAAATCCTGCATTTCTTCCAAAAACGGTAAAATAACATGTGCCTTGGCTTATAAAATGATGTTATGTTTATTGTAATCTAATCGATATAAATATAAATTATATAAATGATACGAACCTCGTCTCTGAAGTGCTGCCTACACCCTCACGGTACGGTCTACGACTAATATATTCGTTTGTATGTGTTGAGCTACATTATACCTATATTCCTCACCTTTATGCTGTACCTAACTTTAAGCACCAGTTGTACTGTTAAACTGAGGAAGGCCCTGGATTGTTTTCAGAATAACATACGATCTATTGCTATTGCAAATTGATCATAAATATGAAGTATTTCTTGTATTCGAATTTCACTTTAATTATTTAGGACTAGCCAAATAACCGGGAACAAAAATTGACTAAACATTTAAATTGACGATAATATGTTATTCACTAAACTTTCTGTGGAGCTTTCTATACCTTAAACACCTGTAATGTCGTTGTAAAATATAATTGTGAAACTACCTATATGTGGACGTAATTCAATTAATATCTAAATGTTTTCTCATCAGTTCCTTAGTGTTCTTAGTTTCACATTTTATCGGGCGTGAGGATATGCCGTTATAGACTAAGCTCCCTTTGTAGAAAATCTTGGGATTTTGATCTTTAAAGTATCAAAACAGAGAGGAGGAATACTGTGACTTCAAAGTTGGTTGTATTGTATGTACCTATCAAACACACCTACAATGCAAGAAATACATGAAATAATCCTCGAAAAGGTATAAACTCGCGTCTGCCTACTCTTTCGTATTACTAACGTAGAGTTGTTACAACTTTCCGAAGGTACGCACTAGGCGACTGAGAGCTAAATATTATCATAATAAATGCATCAAAATAAAGAGTTTGTTAAAAAATATGTGTATCATTTCATAATAGCAAACGCCATTAGCTTTTGTTACATGACTTTATATATAAAATTCCTTTATGCAAACAGTCATATGTTTAATTTATTAGAACTCTTCCAGTTTATTTTTCGTCTACATTCCATATACTTTGTAGACTTTTAAGTTGACCCGAACAGATGCCGCTCGGGTCATTTATCAAACTATGGCACATAATTATATAATAGTACGTATGCCTATGGTTAGAGGGTCGTTACTCACCTGCACCTGTTCTTCGGTAACCCTGTAGGTCCGGTCCATATTCGCCCCCCCGATCACCAGGACGTCTCCATCAGAACGCCTGTGTGCACCGAACAATTGTTCCTCTTCATAGATTGATGTCTTCTGATTGCTTCTACATGACGTATGAAAATCTCGAACAAAAATATCAGTCGTAGTAGACTTGCGATTGTTGGAACCTCCTTTAGTGTTGAGCCGAGATTGGCTGTTTTTCAGTTTATTATATTCCACTGCGATGTCAGCGCCGACCTTAGCATTGTTCTTTATGAGGGCTATGTCTGGAAATTCGTTCAGGAAAGTAATTGTGGCCATTTATTACCTTTACTATCATTTTAGCGCCATCCTACACGTTAAATTTATGACTAAATTGCACTAGCGAGCGTGTAGGTTCTAATTAACTATTTTAACGACTTCGTAATTGCTCTACCTATATGTTCAATTAATGGAAGAAAACTTTTTATACTAAACACTAAACAAATAATGGCCGGAGAGGTTGAAAAAAGCAGTAACTAAACTACGGGAGCAATATGTTCAAATAAATACCTATTATAAAAACGTAATTGATTCAGAAAACTTTAAATGATTTTTTATATTCCCTACTGTAAGGAGTATTTAACAGACACAAACACAACCAGGCACAATATTTGTTTTCATAAGCTGGCATTTTTAGTTTTCATAACTTTTAGCTATGGTAATGCCCCAATGCATTGCTATCGAGTATATCAGCACAGGAAAATAAACTGCACAGATCCTATATTTTTTACTGTAGAGTTTGTTTATTCTAAAGGATACTGGCAGCAAGCGAGGCCCCGCCCGTGGCCTTTGCCACCGCTGCTAGTACGAACGGGGTGACTTCTTTGCCTCGCACACCTTTACTGTGAGCTTGCTCCAAAGCTTCAGCTATGGCTGCTTCTATTACTTTCTCTGAAACAAAGTCAAAGTGGAAACTAATAGAAAAAGCTGGCGAATTGTTTCCAAAACAATAGCGTGCATGTGACTACGGTAGATGATCTTACAATGCACACGAGAAGAGAAAAATAGAAAATAGAGTTCGCAATTTCGAATACAAATAGTTTAAAATAATTTGCAGTGCTCTTTTGATTATTAATTAAATTCAAATAAAATTTATATGCTAATAACCATAATAAACATATGTAACCATAATAAATCAATCATGCATGATTAAGTAAAATTAAACAATTTTGTTATTTATTTCGACGTACTTAGTCACTATTTCACACACATCATCTACTTCGATTTAAAATGAAATAGTGACTATTTGAAAATCTGACCTTTTGGATGTAAACTTGGTAAGTGCACTAACCATCCATAGCGTACTCGCTCGGCAAGGGCACGGCGACTACAATGCCAGAGGCAAGCTGCATGTTTATCGATGCATGTAGCAGCTTCGCGGCGTCTGCAGCGTCAGCCACTCTGTGCGGCGCTTTATGTCCCGACCGCGCCGTGTAAAACGCAGGAAAATCTCCCGTCTCCCCAAACGCGCACACACAAACGCCCTTTGTCTCCTAAAAACGAATGCAAATTAAACGACTTTACCAACTGCTACACAAACTCCGCTTAGATAGAAAGAGTCCCAACGGGAATTTCGAAGAAGTTTGAGTTACATTTTAATTAGGTACTTGATTTCGTGTCTCTAGGATTAAGTTAGAGAAAATCTATGCATAAAACGGGACTTATTATGGGGACCAAGCAATAGATATCGTCTTTGAAGGATACTAGTTTATCAGGCTTGCTAGTAGAGTGATAAGACTGATTCGGTGTAGTTAGTTTTACACACGCTAAACATATACATATGTGTAAGAAAATGTCAGTAATAAAAACACTCTTACTATAGTCAAAAAAAATTTTTGTGCGTAAATTTTAAGGGAACCTTTTAGACACGTTTGTTGCATCCACAAATTTCGCTTCCAAAAAGTCCTGCTGATGGCATACCAGATATTCCAAGGTCCTGCCAATGTCGAGGATAGACTTGACGCCGCTGCAGACGACCAGGGTGCTGCAGCGGCCCAGCTCGGTCAGGTCAGCTGATACGTCCATTGTCGTTTCACCTTCGCGATGCACGCCGCCTAACAAGTCATGGTAAGGTTAATCAATTCAGTGACCTTTACATATTCGTCTCTTTACCATTAAAAATACGTTAAACACTTGTCTAAAAGATCTTGTATGAAAGATCGCGTACAGTTTCTTCCAATCCTATTGTTTCTTCTTTGTTGTGTTGAGACATGGTCTATTGCGTATTTGGTACTATGCGTTGAAAGCAAAGATAAATTAAAAGATAATAAAAAAATATATACAACCTTCAAAAACCCTAGCCTACATTTAAGGATAAAAAATTAAATAAAAATCTAGCTGAAAGCTTATTTACATTAGTAGTAACATCATATAAACATGTGTAGACATTGTTATACACTTCATCTTAGAGTCGGTGCCGATACTACTTCTAGCAGGTAAGAAAAAGGAGGACAGGGGTTTAGGTTCAGTGTTTCTAAAGCTATTCGTTTTTATGCTTTTTAAAGCTTACACGGTTGTTACTATGATTCGTTATTTATTTATCTGTTCCACAAGTAGAGCTACATATCCGATTTTTTTAAGGAAAATAAATCACTAGACTTACATAACTGTACTATACAGGATTCTATAAATATAATTACAGAGAATAATTTTTTTAGAAATTAATTCGGTAGGGACATAGTTATGTGAGCTGTTAATGAAATTTGGAGTAATTTCAGTTTGTATGAATTTCAGTAACTAAATACTATACGATACACTACAACGATACTGTACTATTACGATAAACTATTGTTAAAAAAAAAATACAAAAATATATTTTTGTAAAAAAATCCAAAAAGACATTTCAAAACATTTAACATAGCTAATGCCATGGGCTCCATATGATTGATAGCTCACTACCCTTATTTATAGTCATGGAAGATGATAATGATAGATCGAAATGGTGTTTGGATCGCGAATAAATAGAATTTCAGAAATATATTCGCCCTTTTCCCGTCTAAAGGAAATGGATTCGTTATTATATGTTGGCCTGCACCTACTATATTCGCCTGCAATAAAGGAAATTTTGTTACTCTATTTTACGTATCTGAAATTTGTGCTTTATGTACCTATACTTGAAATAAATAATACTTTCTATTTGATTTAATCCACAAATAAAGGTAATATAGTACACTAGCGACTAGCGACTAGTGAATCACTATATAAAAAAAACTAAATCAAAATCCGTTGCGTAGTTTTAAAGATCTAAGCATACATAGGGACAGACAGACGAGAAACTTTGTTTGATATTGTGTAGTGATATTATCTACCTTCGTGGTATTAAGAACTAATATCGCTACATTAACATTATATTCTTTTGTCAAATTGATCACTATAATTTATAAAACGAACCATAATCAAAGCGCTCATGAATATATAAACGCAAACAATAAATAAGGCGTAATTTACGTGGCCTTATAAAGCCGAACGTTCAACCTTTAAAAGCATTGTTTTACGCCCATCGTTTCGGAGCAAAATATGGCAATCGTAATGCCTTTAATAAGATTTGCATTGGAACCACCTCTGTACGCTTCACGGCCATGAATATGAAATATAGGGGATGGCGCACAGACACAGCTGCTGCTTTACCTACTAAATAATTCACTGTCAACGTGAAGAGCTACATTGAGAACGATGGATTCAGCTATAGGATATCTCCCGGTTATTAGGAAACGAATATAATAGATAATAACTAGTTCTAAATAACATGCTTATCCTTTTAACTCGAAGTCAGTGGGTATATTTTAGGTATAGATAGATACGAATGAGAGCGTTATTTAAAAAAAGCAGCGTTAATTAAAATTTAAAAATAATTGAAATAACGCCATTATCGCGTGTAAAAGGTATGATATTATAGCATAGAAAAAAAATCTTGTCCTTGGTCTTTATTAACTTGGACCTAAAAATAGTTTTAAAAAAATCTAACTACAAATATAATCTAAGAAAGAAAATATTTATTTTTGAGCAAGAACTTGAAACAACAACATTCCGACTAAGGGTTGGTTCTTAATGTGGGTCCTTAATTCTTAACGGGGATCTTAAATGAACCTCCAATATTCAGCTTCATTATAGAATTTATATTAACAATAAATATGAAGTGTGACGCAAAGCTAAGTTTAATTTCTGAACGCCAAGAATCTAGGGTATCTACCCTGTAAGTTAAATACTAGGAGAGTTGGTAACTAGTTTTAGCGGCTATGGCTGCGGTTTCTTTATAAAGTAGTTTATAGAGTTTCGAGAAGGAATATGATTTGATTGTTAATAAGAACAAAATGAAATATATTTTTATACATTTTATATTAGTGCGCAACAAATAAATAAATATTGTGTTTTAAAGAGATTGAGTTGAAGATAAGTTACCATATTGTATCTGTAATATAATGCATCGTACTCGTAAGTCTGGAAGTAGCTAAAGATTGATAACAACTAGTAACATTAAATTCATGGACTTCTCTAAGGTAACACCTGCGAATCGAATAACTAGTATATAATCTATAATATAAAATGAATCGCAAAATGTGTTGGTAAGCGCATAACTCAACAACGCCTGGACCAAATTTACCAAATTCTTTTTTTTTAATGTTCGTTGAAGTCCAAGGATAGTTCTTACGGAGATTGTAATCACTATTTTATATAACACTAGCTTTCCGCCGCGGCTCCGCCCACGTTAACAGTTTTTCCCGTGGTAATGAGGCATTTTCCCGCGGTAAAAGGTAGCCTATGTTACTCAGGGTGAATAAATATTTCTAATGGTGAAAGAATTTTAGAAATTGGTTCAGTAGTTTTTGAGTTTATTCATTACAAACATACACACACACACACACACACACAAAAATACAAATCTTTCCTCTTTTTAATAATATTAGTATGATGAGTATGACAACCGCGGTAAGCCCATTAAAATGGCTCATATGTATTTATTTATTTAATATTTATGGCACACACGAAAAATATTTGTTAAAAATGTACTACAATACAATACATTAATACAATCTGATTTCGATTTGCGTGGACGTCGCGGGATACGGGCGAGAGCTCGCGGTACTAATTGAATGCGCTGCGCTGCACAGAATCGCGGACAAATTCAGAACGCGGCTGCCAAAATTCATGATAGGTATTCCGGATTAATTCACTCGTGCCGAAATTCACGATATTCGAATCCAATTCGTCGCTCAGATAGTTCACTGGGTAATTGATATGTTAACGGTAAGCCAACGAAAACAGCATTTCAAATTAATTTGATTCTTTGTTAGCGGTTTTATATTTGGAGCAATCCAGTCCAGCAACACTTGTTTTAGGTTTCTTGGATATTTTTTGTGAGTAATAAAGAATATGTAGTTTTTTTTATTCCTCAAACTGACCCAGAGTGGAATATAGGTGTAGGAATCTCAAAAAATAAATTTAACGTTTCATATAAACTCAGTCACGTGACCGGCCACTTTGTATGACAAGTTGAATTTTAATTTTGCGATTTCGACCTATGTTCACTAGAGAAAGTTGTTCAGTTTTGTACTACTGGTATGTTGCGGATAAACAACCAGATAAATTTCACGGTGTATTATTCCCGTATGAGACGGGACTATAGTTTGCTCAGGGTAACTAGTATATGTGGCTCAGGGTAGATTTAGGCTAGTCGTCCTTCATACGTATTCACAAAATGGAACTGTATGTATAGTGAGAGTTTGGACAAGGTAACTTCTGTATTATTTCAAATAAGTTAAGACAAAATGTTAACTAAGCAGTACAGTGCAATGGAAAATTGTACAAAATTCTATGCCTTCCGTTTAGTTTTTCTATAGAACAAGCATTTCTTGATTTTTTTTTAAATTTCTAACGCACCTCTTTCTATTGTACAGCATACTTTATATTCGGTTAAACTGGTTGCTTGAAAGAAATTGCTACCTGAGCTATAAGGCGCCAATTATACAACATTTTCTTGTGTGCAATAAAGAATATTTCATTCATTAATTCATTTATGTTATCTGAAGTGCAGTTCTAGTTAATAAAAATAACTTACCGATACCGCCAGTGACGAAGATAGGCAGTTGAGCCAGGTTTGCAGCGACCAGGGTCCCAGCGACAGTCGTGGCTCCATCCAACCCCATCGCCACCACCGGCGCCAGGTCACGGCGAGACGCTTTCACCACGCCCTTCGCTTGGGCCAAGTACCTACAACAATAAATCACCTATTTAAAGTACAACACATCCTACTAACATTATAAACGCGAAAGTTTGCGAGGATGGATGGATGGATGTTTGTTACTCTTTCACGCATGGATTTACAATGATAATAGCTCATACTTAGGTTATTGTTTACCGCAGGAAAATCCCTCATTCCGATTTCAGAAAACTTGCAGAACAAATGTTGTTCAGTTTCATGAGCTGAGTTATCACCCGAGAAGTATTGCGGTATTTCATTAACACATTGTATTTAACAATCAAAATTGTTAAAAAAAATTAAATACCTTAGTTGTTGTTCGGCGAGACCAACTGTCAATTTACCCTGAAGGATCGCGATAGTGGCCGGCACAGCACCCTGAAAAAATGTACTAAATACATTATCTATTAAAAAAAAAACAATACCCGAGTGGTGATCACGCATCTGAAGATGCAGTGCAAGCAGGTCGCCCACTAGATAGACTGGAAGCCGCTAGATGCGGGAGGCGCATGAGCCGGGTACTAGTGGGTCATTGTATAGAATAAACCTTATGGAATTTAATCCAGACAATACTCATGAACCTAAAACGCATATCAGTTTATCTTATAATTATTTATTTATGAATAGGAAAATTAATTATAATGTTATAGATGAAATATATAAAACAATCGCATAATAAAAAACCCTGGATTCGAACAGCGCAAGACCCATCGTTGTATACTTCTTATTTAAATTATTAACCCCCGACGAAAAAGAGTGGTGATATAGGTTTGACGTGTGTGTATGTCGGTCTGTCTGTGGCATCGTAGCTCCTAAACAGAAGCGCTGATTTTGATCTAGTTTTTCCTGTTTGTAAGGTGTCATAATCGAGAGTGTTCTTAGCTATGATTTTTCAGCCATTTTAAGATCAGCTCTTTTCTAATTGTTGAAAATATCTAAGTAACGTTGTGGCGGGGTTTTTTTAAATGTTCAATTTAATGTTATGTACTAAGTTTTAGACCATATAATTAAGATACTTAGATAATTCGAACCCGGGTAGCCCCCCCTGCTATCAGCTAGGATTAGAAGATGAGTCGAATAGCAAACTAAATGAGCAAATACTTGACAACCTCACGCCAGCCACCTGCGACTGCGCAAATACCCATCAGTTCGGCAAGGCATTTCAGCTGTAAGAGAGATCGCACGTGTCACGAATGTTTTACGTACGAATCCTAGTAAATTTGTAAATCTAGATGAAGTAATTACGTAATATTTGTGGATGATCATGGTGAGTTCTATGATTTTAGGTTTATTGAATCGGAAGCTTATTTTCCAAAAATCAGGACATACGATTAGATTTAAATAGACATTGATTTGCACAGGGTTTCAAATCTACGCAATATTTTTATTATTTAAAAAAAGTAATAATTTGTTTAGCTATTTTTATAAACAATTAATTGTAGCTAAAATTTCCAAGTCACATTCAACAAAAATATTATTACAAACTCTGCTACGGAGCTACGGCGGCGGCGGCGTAGCAAACAGTCGAAAACATTGCTACGACTGCTACGGCGTAGCTTTGAGTCTTTAGCTTTGAATGTACGGGAACATAGAGATTGAAATAACAATAAAGTAGGCTCACTCTGTTTCGTATAATTTGTTCCACTTCAATAGCAGTCTCCAGGTTCTGCGGGTAAGGCATCCCGTGTGTGATGATGGTGGACTCCAGCGCGACGATCGGCCTGCCTTCCGACTTCGCTTGCAGGACTTTCTCGGAGTACGCGATAGATGGCCCATTGTGGTAAGACTTTTTATAAATATAAGGTAGTTTGGAACGTCTTGATAAAGTCCTCAAGATGTACGCCATAGTTTTAGCCTGAAACAATTTTTTTTTTATAGAAACTGCATATTTTTTCCTGCTTTGCTCAATGAGGATTATATTGTCTTTATGCTCTGAGCGTTTTAATAATTTGTAAAAGCCAGTCTCGGATTGTGGATTTAAGCGGAGCTATGATGAACATAGAAGAAGAATTAGTTTTTGCTTCCTAATTCCCTATATCTATGAGGATGAATAACTGATTTTGAATTTAGGTTTTGTTTTTCTAATCATAATCGTGAGTTTTTATTATGTAAATACATGTATGTGTACAAGATAATATACTAGGTGTACGCTTCTTAGATTTAAAACAAAGACTTCAGGCAAAGTTGTACAAGATTGCTTCAAAGTACTAACCAAGTAACATGCAAGTTGGACGTAGTTGCGATTCAAACGTGCATACTTCAGGCAATAGTAGAACCTGCATTGAATGCAAATTATTCAACAAATACGAGCGAAGTTATTTGCGACGTCTTCGAGTCTATATACTGTTTGCTTTCCGCGCTCTAATTTATCGCAACAAATGTAAAATTAGATTTGTAAACTTAGTCAGGTAATTACAGCACATGGTTCCCCCAGAGCCAATATTACACTTGCCTTGGAAACTTTAACATACCAGCTATATTTCTAATTTAAAAATATTTATAATTATTTTTGAAACAATCGTTCAGTAATGAGGTTATACGCATAGTCACTAAACTTATCCGGGATAAAAAGTATCCTATGTTTCTACCCTTGTAATAGCTACATACAAAACTTCATTCCATTCTTTTCAACCGTTGTGGCATAATTACGCATTAAATTTTTAAATATCTAGATTTTTCCATTTATAGTTTGATGGATATGATTACCTACATTAACTTATAAAATAAAACTCTTTATTAATTACACTGATTAGGTAGTAAGTTAGGCACTGACTGAACTATCTTTGACAAGGGCTATCGGAGCGTACAGGCCCTTCAGCTTTTAGTAATAATGATCTAAAGGAGATCATCCTTCTTCCATCGGGAACTTTCTTACCAAATAGAATAGACTGTATTTAGAAACAATAGTAACTTCTTGATATATGGTTTTGGTTTTGGCATTATTTGTGTTGATCAAAAACTACACTAAGTCCATTGCTGGACTAGTCCTCTGCCTAGGAAGGAAGTTGTTGCCATAATCCTCACGCATGGAAGGTGGATTGGGAATCGCAGGCAGTTTTTTTATTGTCGCACCCAATCCCTCCCTGGTTTACAATAGTGGTTGTCAAAACAACTTCAATTGTTAGCTGGAAACCACACGGTAAGTTTATTTTATATTGCAGTATATTTGTATTGTCTGGTACGTATGATCCAAAACAGAGGGATGATTTTGTCCTAAGAACCCCTCAGATGTTAGTTACAACAAATGCGTAACAGCTACGCTAAATTATAATAATTGTTATATTAATTGCTACTCTGCTTTAAGCTTCACTATTTCACTAATACGTTAATTGAAAATGTATTAAACTGATTCAAATCAGTGATTTCAATTTTAACCCACGTCAACCCTTGTCTAGTTATTATGTCAGATAGCCAAGACAAGATAAACTTAATTAATAGACGAGAATTATACTAACAAACTAGCTGACCCAGTTGCATGCCATGGCATTGTTAATAAAACTATCGAGCTATTGTTTAAATTATAAGCAAGACCTATCAGTTCTTGCTATTGTGGATTTTCTTGTCAGTGGCTTGTGGATAATATTAACAGAATACAGTAGTAACTTAACTTAACATAGCATAGAATAATGAATATTTGACGGAGTATAAAGTTGAAATATAACTAGTAATTGTTGTAGTGTTGAGGTAAATAAACTAAAATCATTGAGTTAAATTAAACGAAATTGAGTTAACAGCTCATATCGATCCCCACCGAGAGGCTCGGCCTTAGTCGACCAGTGCGGGTTGGTCAACTTCAATCACAGTCTTTAAATCTCTTTGAATATCGAATCATAGCACAAAATGAGCAGGCTTTGCAAAATGCGCATGAAGGATTGTATAGGATAAAATATGTTTTTTCAAATCTCTATCGATTTAAGATCCAAAAAAAATTCTAATTCAAAATGTTTTATTCGAAATATAATTTCACAAATGAAGAATGAAGTTACTAAGTTTTGCTGAAACCAAATTAAAATTTAAAGGGGCGCGATGCAAATTAGCTCTACGCGGCACTTCCACCCAGAGAGATGGGAGCCGCTTTCGCTTTCTAAAGCGAAGCGGCTCTTCAAATCTCTTTGCTTCCACCCAAAGCCCAGTTTTTTTTTTCTCTGTTGCTAACGATATTTGTTGGATTTTCCCTCCAACAAAATGATTCGAACCGTCCTGTCGCCTAGCAACGATATTTCAATTCATCTGTTGGCCTGACAACTGTCACTTACTCATATTATTGGACGTCAGAAAGTGATTTTGTTTTTTTGTCAATTCGTCAATTCCACGTATTCCTTTGTATTGTACCTATGTTTTGTTGGATTGCTTTTTCTAGGATATATTACTGTTTATATATAATATCGTTTTATTTACAATTGGGTAAGTTTAAATCCCCTTTCTTCATTCTTCCCCATGAGTCGTCGGTGTTTTTATTATTTAATTTTCGATAGGTAGTCGGTATCATTAGGTATCATTCTTGTATAAGCACAGGTGGTAGGTACTATTATTTTCTTCTAAAATATATGTGAGAAATTCTAGCATTAGAATATTCGTTTTAATGGGAGATATGTAGAGCTCAAAATAAGGAACCTAAGTATATTTATGAAGTTATAGACTTCATCGGTGTCCTTATTTTCGGTTAGAAGTTTCATCATCATCATCATCATCATAACCTACATATATTCGTTATGTCTAGTGGTTAGGATTACATCGTGAGATTAAATAAAAAAATAAAAATGTTTGTCACTAATTACTAATTATTAAGTTTGGTTTCTAGTACAAAATGGCGTGGGGTCTTCCAAAGTTGCCAGGGCTACAGTTCTCTGACCCAACCAAGACTCAGTTCCACGTGTGTAATACCTTGAAGTACCACCATGGCCACAGGTTTCCCTCCACTAGGGTGCGAGGACATGGCAACACCGGCACGGATGTGGACAGCAACGCCTTTGCGCTTACCGAGGATTCCGTCAAGTAAGCGATTGGATTTTTATAGGACTACCTCCAGATACTCAAATACAGTCAAGTAAGTTAAATCATGCATGACCTACTTGCATAGGTCTCTAATAAAAACTTACTAACTGTAACGTACATGATAGTGAAGAAAACCTAAAGTTATTTCATCCTAGACCTAGGGTTATGATTTAGTTGGTTCGACTGGACAAATCTAGCACCACATCAACAAACCCTAACCAACTGTGACAGCGCGGCGGCGGCTGTGGCATTGCTTAGCTCTATTCACCCTAAGTCAGGGTTAAGTCGAAATCTCGAGTGGGGAGAAAAAAATCGTTCGCGTTCTTGGAGTAAAACTTTACGAAATCATTTCTCGACGTCAAAACTAACGAATAAACGTGGTGTTCGTTCGTGGAGTAAAAACTCTACATCATGTTGCATCTTTTCAATCCAGTTTTTGTTCACCTGTGTAACCATTAATAACTGCGATCCCAAACTCGTCAGCCAATCGTGGAGCTTCACGTTCAAAGAGCTTTAGGGTGTCCGTTGCGTCGCTCTGGATAGAACTCGCCGCGTATTTGTTGCCTACTTACTACCATCGACGACGGTTACACTATCGATTGTTTTCTAACCTTTCTTTTGTAACCATCAATGGATAGCTACATGCGTAATCACGGCGCGTAGTTCAGCGCGACCGACCCAGCGGATGCCCTTAGAATAAGTGGACTGTTGATAGATATGTGGTAGAGAGTGAGTGGAAGGTAGGTAGAGAGGAATTTTGCCACATTTTGTTTAAAACTTGAACTGTTTACCCAGCTACGACCCATCGCTGACCTACGGGAGGGTAAAACAAGCAGCCCTGCCACAAGTGATCCCGCACTGGGTGACTTACGACAAGCGATGCCTCAACTTCACGGCCTTTTTCAAACAACCGGTCTATGACAGCCCTGACGAGAAGTACCGAGTGAGGATCGTTAACCTCATCTACTTCCTCGAAGACGATACTATGACTGTCTCGGAGCCCCATGTCAGGGTATGTTAAAATCTATCGCTTTCTTTCTAAATTAAGCAACAAACTCGAAGTAGGGGTAATGTACCAATAGCTGACCGGTCACCTGTACCCCTACCATGAGTTGCTAACGTAACTTACGCGCTCGATATCGACTACGTAAAACGTGCATTTAGTATGGAATTAAAACTACGCCATCTATTGACAGTTATCTGAAGTAAAATTTCTCCATACTAAATGCACGTTTACGTAGTCGATATCGAGCGCGTAAGTTACGTTAGCAACTCATGGTAGGGGTACTGAAGCAAGAATGATCGGTCACCACGCAAAAAAAAAATATTTTTATTCATGAGGTTATTACCATGTTGTATGCAATTCGTTGTTTTATTTTTAACCGACTTCAAAAAAGGAGGAGGTTCTCAATTCGACGCGTATGTTTTTTATTTTTATTTTGTGTGTTTGTTATAAGATATCTCCGCCAATTGTGAACCGATTTTCAAAATTTTTTTTTTAATCGACCAGGTTTTCTTGCAGGGTGGTCCCATAAAAATTTCGCTAAGATCGGATGATTAAATTTGAAGATATGAGGAAATAACTCCTCAATTGACGATGCCGTTATACCCGATCGGTAAATTATTTTGGCAATATCTCGGCTTCTTATCAATCGATTTCAATATTTTTTTGTTTTATAGATAGAAGTTGTACTCAAAATGGTTTCATATAAATTTGGATTATATCTCATGGCGGAGTAGAAGACTAAAACCATGAAGGAAGAAAAATTTTACGCGCCCCGATGAAGTATCATGCCTATTTTGTATCGAAACCAATGCGGCCGCTCAGAGGGGTGGGAGGGTAGGGGGAAGCGGGAGACGGTGTTGGTCTTTTAACTCTATCAGTCTCTATCGCACATCTTTGAATACGGTACGTTAGAAAAAGATAGAGACATTCATGTTATGACGCCCAACTAAAAACAAAATATCAATAAAGTACGACATTTATTTGTCTTTATTTGGCATGTAAAAAACAAGAAACTTAATGGTTACTGAATTTGAAAATAGTGATGTGATGTGGTATGAAGCGTAACGTATATTTATCGATTATTTTCGTACATTTTATCACATGGCTACTGGACTTATTTATCGAACTTCTCATATACAATGGTGATCAACTTGCAACTTGCAATAATATTGGGAATTGCTTACTTCTTTGGGCATTTAGTATTTTGTCTTTTTGCTTTTCCATACATATATTAGGTATATATTTTATTTCCTAGAGAGCAGCGAACTACCTAGAGAGGCATGGGGACAGACAAATAAAAATACAGTCAAAACCGTGCCAGTAATGTAGAGTTCTTTTTTTTCATAATTTGGTGGGAAACCTGAAAACTTCTATCTTCCATTCGATACTAAAGTTAGAGTGTAACATAATAAAATCAAGTGTGTTATTTAGCTTTTTTAACTTTAGTATTATTTATTGTGTATATTTGTATTGAATTGTTTATTTAATTAGTTATTATTTATAGCCGCATAAATAAGCATCAACCAAACTCTTCTAGTGGGTGTCTTACTGTGAGAAGGGACAACTAACAACAACCCGCCTGCCAACCGTCGAGATTTTTCCAAAAGCCTCCTGAAGGAACCTTCGTCCAGCAGCGGGACTGTTTCAAGCTGTTTGTTTCCATCACTGCTTGAGATGGAGTTCACAGTGGTTGTAGGTTACGCGCCGGGAACTATACATTCGTCTATTTTATTTAAATATAAAGCAAGCAAGCAAACGCGCAGTTGACGGATGGATGGATGTTAGGTTGTTTATTATAACAACCCACAACTCTACGCTAGCGAGGCGCAATTGTTTTTGGTAAGTCGCCGGAAACCTCAAGGCGGCGTCCTTCATACCTTATTACCGGGGTAGTCAATAGCAACAACTGCGATCCCTGATCCGTCAACTAAACATTATACTATCAGAAGTGTTGCTTAATACCTGCGTAAAAATGTTTCTTCCTTCATGACTAAAACGAAAACTCTTCAATAAACAACAGCACACTCATTGCGTTGCTTTTGTTATAATTGAAATAACAAGAAATATGCGGTTTTGGTTCATATATTCTGTAAACTAGTCATAGATTAAAGATTTGAAAACCCCAAGATAACAACTTAAGAATTTTTCCGTGGACTAAACGGGCGAGCGTCGTCGATATCGTAGTGGTTTGGTCAGTTGTTCGCCATTCGGAAAACTTAGGTTAAAGTCTAATCAAGTATAGCAATGTTTTAGAATTTAAAAATCAAACGTAAGACTGTAAAGGAAACATAGTGAGAAAATCTGCATTTAATTATGTACTAAACAAAACAAATTAAAGTTTTGTGAGTACCTAACTTGTCATGGTAAATTTCCACTAAAAAGGGTAAAATAAAAAGATAATTTGAAAAATATATAAAACCGCCTTCATGGTCCTAACCTACACTAAAAAGTTACAAATAAAATATAAATCTAGCTGAAAGCTTATCAATTTAATATGGCTATTAATATTCCTTATTTACATAAATTGTAACATCATATAAACATGTGTAGACATTGTTATACACTTTATCTTGGAGTCGGTGCCAGCTAATCACCATCATTCATTTCGACCAAAAGACTTCTACTGCTAGCAGTCATCTACAGTGGGCTGTACATACCTAGTACTCTGACCGCGTAATTTAATTTTTTTATATTCAACGATCTGAACTTTTGAGATCAGATGTGATTCCGATTAAATAGCTAGCCTCAACTGGCACCGACTCCAAGGTGAAGAGTATAACAATGTCTACACATGTTTATATGATGTTACAATTTATGTAAATAAGGAATATTAATAGCCATATTAAATTGATAAGCTTTCAGCTAGATTTATATTTTATTTGTAACTTTTTAGTGTAGGTTAGGACCATGAAGGCGGTTTTATATATTTTTCAAATTATCTTTTTATTTTAATTAGATTTTGATCATGACAAAGTGACATTCGTCATTTGACATCCGCTTCCTATTGGTTAAAAAAAAAAGGTGGCCATGTATAGTAAGGTACAGTAGCTAGCACGTGCGGCTGGATATGTTGACGTTATAATCTTATTTCTGAGCATTGAATTACAAAGTGGCCAGTAATACCTTTACACTTTCACAATTTAATGTGCAATTCGAACTAAACTAAACAAAACCAAAATCATGTTGGTAATAATCAATACAATAATAATATTCCTGATTTGTTCGTGTTTTATTTATTTTATATGTAAGCCAGAAAACCGGTTGAATAAAAATATATTTTGCAATCCGCGAAGCAATTTCTAACAAACAGTGCCTCGTAACTTCGTAGCCAGAGCTAGTAAAAAAGAAGTAAAGAAAACAGAAACAGTGTTGTTTTAGAGACGGGAATGCAGCTAATAGCACATAATAGCACGGTATTAACCTAATGACTCTTTCATTTCATTGCTGCTCGCGTGTATAAGCTGCAATAATACTAACTCTGTAAATAAGTGTGTTTGATGACTGAAAACATCTATCGATAGACAATAAATGTCACTAACAATATTTATTGTTAGGTTTATTTATATTCTTATGAATAGAACTGTAAGTGACATAATATTGTTGTATATTAAGAATTTAAAGAAGGAAAGTAGGATTGATATTATAAGTAGGATTGATTGTTTGTTTGCATTGAATAGACTCTGAAACTACTGAACCAATTTGAATGAAACTTGGTATTAGATAGAATAGATCGTGGGAATTAACATAGGCTACCCTTTACCGTGGGAAAATTCCTTATTCCCCCGGGAAAAACTGTTAACGCGGGTAGAGCCACAGGGCCGAAAGCTAGTTCTGAATAAAACGCACGCTTGAATATCATACTTTATGGCGTTTTTCTGTACAAACCAGCGATAACATACAAATATTAATCGTCTCGGATTTATAAAGTTGGTAAATGCTAGTTTCTATTGAAAAACTAGGTATTTACATTATAATACGTGAATCCATGACCGCCATACCAATAATAAAAACGTGTATTTTTGATTATTCTGTTCATGTTTAGGGATGTCGTGTCGCTTCGTTCTAACCTCGAGTTAGCAATATCAGTATTGTCTCCTTCTTGCTACTTGTTATTCTATGCGAGTGTCGTTGGCGCCATGTGCTTCGTAAATAACATCCACCTTATACTGGTGGCACAGCGGTGGCGGCGGCGGCAGCAAACCTCAATTTTGTAGAAGCAAATTGCGCATGGTTTCAAATTCAATGCGACGCGTCTTGTTGCAAATTTAATCAGACTCAGTCAGGTAGGTATCTTTCTGCACATATTCTTTCTTGACTCTTATACTTCGCAAGTTGATTTACCCTCCACTGGTGCATGCTGTCTCGTCCTAAACAAACAAAGCCGAGGTCTTCGATCCTTAGTACCTCGTACTAAGTTTTAGATTGCTTCGGCGAAACTTGGCAAAAAAAGAATGGTACAAATTGAATCTGAATCTGAATTTCGAAATCAAATCTTAATACATCATATAAAAATTCGTATTAGAATTTCTATATGATTAAAATATGAAAGTAGAAAAAAATTAAACGAGATGGTCTGTCAACTGAAACGAAAAAAGGAATTTATTCTCCATAAAATCAGACCGATTAAAATAAATAATTTGTACAGGAGTGTCTAATTTTTTTTTCGTTCCTGGAAAAGTTTCTATAAACGTAGACTGAACATGTTCTCTCATAATATTCTTTCCCTGTCTGTACGTAGGTACCCTCATTTTCCTGGCACGTGCATACTACGGCGCCCGGCGAGCGGTGCGCTGCCAGGGGCGATTCTCGATTCTATTCTATTTGTCTTATTCTTTTCAAAGAGTCTGAAAGCGCTATTCATTCTCAATAACGAGATGAACAATGCTGCCGCCACCGCAGGCCTTTTTGCCAGTCCGCATCCGCTTAATTTGAATGGCTTTCGAGGGGATTAAAAAAGCCTGCTTTGTTCTAGCGGCCGATATCTTACGTACATTCATAAAGAGGATTAATCAATTTAATATTTTATGAAAAACGTAATAATAGCGATAAATATTAAATACAATGAAGTTGAACAATACAATTTTACAATCTTTAAACGAAACTTTGTCAAACTGAAAATATTATGTCCAGATGTAAGGGAATCTGTAGCTGGCTGGCAAACGAGCAGCCATTTGTCTCAGCTGAATGCAGCCCGGTGGCGGCGGCGGCGGCGGCGCCCGTCTTATGCTGCCCGCACCAATTTAGTATATAGGATTCAGAATTATTGAAATGGAAGCTTAAAAAATAGATAACTGCATGTTTAAGCTTGCTTGCTTTGATTGCGTGTGGGTTTAGAGGTTAACCTACGCATTACGAAATACGAAACAAAAATATGTGTTAATAGCTTTCTGCCGCGTTAACAGTTTTTTTCCGTGGGAATGAAGACGTTTCCCGCTGTAAAGGGTAGTTTATTCTTTTTAAAGGTCTATTCTACCCTTGTACCAAGTTTCCTCAAAATTGGTTTAGTAGTTTCGGAGCCTATTCAATTATTAGGACTTTTTTAGGTAATTTTTTGACACCTTGCATCCTTTTTTGCACCTTTAGGGTTACATTATTGGAGTTTTAGGTGGTTTTAGTAAGAGCCCCTATTTTTTTATGAAAATATAATATAATCTATATTACAGGAATAGTTTAGTTTCCTATCAGTAAGCCTATTCAATGCAAACACACAAACAAACAATCAAATCTTTCCTTTTTAGGGTTCCGTACCTCAAAAGGAAAAAACGGAACCCTTATAGGATCACTTTGTTGTCCGTCTGTCCGTCTGTCAAGACCCTTTTTCTCAGGAACGCGTGGAGGTATGAAGCTGAAATTTATATCAATTACTCAGGTCTACTGTCCCTTGAAGCTGTGAAAAAATCAAACTTCTAAGCCAACGCAATCAAAAGATACAGCCGTTTATGCCGCAAATTTTCGACACTTGCAAGGGAATCAAAACCTACAGGGTGCTTCCCGTGAACTCAGAATCTTGAAATTTGGTACGAAGCAACGTCTTATAGCATAGATAAAGGAAAAATTACGAAATCCATAAATTTTTAGTTACATCACATAATATATATTTTTTTAATAATTTTAACCTTACTACCCATTTCCTCATAAACGCGTAGAGGTATTAAATTGAAATTCATACCAAATACTCAGGTCTATAATACCTTTAAGCTGTAACAAAATCAAACTTCTATGTCAACGCAATCAAAAGAAACAGCAATTTAAGCTGCATATTTTGAAACTCGCAAGTACTCGCAAGGGAATCAAAACCTAAAGGGTACTTCCAGTCGACCTAGAATCTTGAAATTTGGCATGAAGCAACGTTTTATAGCACACATAAAGGAAAAATTCCGAAAACCTTAAATTTTTAGTTACATTACAAAATATATATTTTTTAATAAATATAAACTTATTACTTTTTTCCTCATGAACGCGTAGAGCTATCAAGTTGAAATACTTACTTAGTACTTAGTTACTTAAACGATAAAGAGATCTTTGTCTTAAATTTATGCTCCTCCATCTTTCCCCATTGTAATGTTATGAATTTCATTTTGCAATAAGATTACCATAGTTATGACTCGATTGTCGTAATGAAAGAACTTTGTAAACCTTGCAGGTTTGTACGGAACCCTCGGTGCGCGAGTCCGACTCGCACTTGGCCGGTTTTTTTGAAATTATTAGTAATAGATAACTATTATGATACAGAAGATCCTACAGACAAACTGCTATACAGTTTTGTGGGACTTTGATTAGTATTTAAGGAAACCTTGTAATGTATGATTAATAAACAAATTTAAACACCCATGAAAGCCTCAAAAATTAAATATATTGTTCTAAAAAAATGTTACCACCAAATGTTTTTAAAAAATATTTTTGACGATATTTCGAGGAAAGTTTAAATAAGTTTTTTGAGGTGAATGTTTTTTGCAGAATTCTGGAATATGGCAAGGGCGATTAGTGAAGCGGGGCAGACTCCCGAAGAATGACATTGGCGAGTACTGGCACTGGAAGGACCTGGACGTCGGGAAAGACATCTGCATCTACGGCAGAGTGTTCCACACCTGCACCTGCGACCTCTACACCAGGGTGAGATATTTTGTGGCATTATACATCTTGTTACAGCGTCAGTGGCCCAGTGGCTATGGCTTTTAGTCGAGAGGAGCGGGTTCTAACTTTGGCACGTAGAGTTCAAATTTATAAGTGCAGTCATATCACGCTCAATGCCCACAATATCTGCGAAGAAGTTTAAAGGTTGTGTGTGAAGTCGACTATAACCCACACTGAGGCAGCGCAGTTGAAGGTCTATTCACCCTGATTCAAGGTTGGCTAGAACCCCAGCCAGGGTGGAAAGATATATGGGCTGTTACCGACGATATTTTGTATGAAGTTTTTCTCCACAGAAGACAGCCAAATTTCTAAACTTGTCACAAAAGAATATCTAACTGAAGAAGCTGAGTCACGTCAACCCAAAATTGGTTGGCTGGTCGACTTCACGCCTGAACATTGAAAAAGAGATGCTTTCCTCACCATTTCGTTTTTCTCTACAAAGGAGGGTCGAATAAACGTATGTACCTATTTACATATTTTTTTTTATGTTGTTGGGATCGAATCCAAGTCTGTCGAATAATGAATGGGAAGTATTGGGAAGCAACGACTCTAGCCTGCTTATATCCTACCATAAATTAATACCCATTAGCTTTATTCAATTTTAAGTATTATGTGTCGACTATGGCGTTCATATCCTATTACGTGACTCCATAATTACTGGAATTACATTGCAAATAATGCACTAAAAATCATTCTAGTTCCAACACGATCGGAGTAAAAAGACGAAATACATTGACGTTTATTCAAAAGAAGGTATAAAATCACGTCATACTAAAGTATCAATGTATAAATCCATAGGCAGATTTGCACTGCGACATCTTGCTTGCATAAGTAGAAAGTAGTACTACTCTACCCATTTCATTTAAATACAAAATGTAGCATTCAAATACAAAATATGGATAATGTAGCTAGTACAATTACTTGAAGCTACACGCGATATTTTATTAAAATCAGATATAGAGGTAATTACTATGCAGGTCAAACTGATTGTGTTCCAAGTTTTGTGTTAAGTACATACATTTATTATGTATACAGCAGATTTTATGTTATATAATTATTTAATGCTATTCCATTATGATTAGGCTGCCACAAAGCTTCTGATAACTAGGTTCTAAAATACTAGCAATAATTATGCAGTGTAATCCTCAAACTTAAAGAGCGTATTAAATAATCCCCAAATAAGCTTAGATTTTGCAAATATTGTCTCTTTCAATTGTTAATATTTGAAACTGCTATGTCTATGTCTGATACCTTCTAATTCTAGTACGCAAGCTTAGAGTACAACTAACTAGATCGGAATCAAGGACGGAATCAAAATTCCTTCCTAGTGATAAATGGAGGCTTGTCAAGTTTAAAATATTACTTTTTTTTTTTACTTTGAACTAACTTTATACCTCGAGGCTCGAGCTTGCACTGAATTATGGTGAACAATCAGTCAGACTTTTGATTTTAAACCAGGTGTATTTAGAACGAACGCATATATAGAGTAGAGAACATTATTATTGTCTTCTAAATTGATACCATCTGACAATTCAAAATGAGAGCGACTCTTCTACATTATTGCTGTATCTACACACCCAAATACCTGTGTGTTTATTGGGGCACATACATCGGATATTTTTAATATAATTGCGTCGGTGACGTTTGAGCGAGGTTTGATGTGAGAAGGGTGGCCAACTGGCCAGGGACCGAGGACCGGAGGTCAGCTTTGTAACATTTTTAACTTGACCGATACAAATCCCTCAGACACACTTACCCTTACACAAAGTTATTGTACCTACTTACTTAAACAATGTGATGTTTTACAGACTTAAAATATAATATAAAGGGCAGTCAATGTAATGTTACAAAGCGGTCAAACTTTTTCAGTGTTAACTTTTGGAATATCTACGAACAAAAATAACTTGTTTGTACTACTAAAATAATACGGATTATGTATGAGTCAATTATAAAGAGACCTATAAAGAGACTAAATGAAGATTCTCTAAGCTTGCAAAGTTGTAACATAGAAAAAGTACCTACTATCTACTATTTAACCTTTTAATACGTACATTAGTAATTTAGTTCTTTCGTGGGGCATTTAATGACCTTGATATTTGGCTGTTGCTGATAATTGTACAAACGTTTGATAAACGTACACAAAGACAAGCGCACAATCTGCACAAATAGCTATAAACAGACATTTTATTACGACATAAACACGTTATCGTCTTTATTGTACCTACTTTTAAAGTTGAAACTAGTTTGCATCAAATAAACTGTTTATTATACGTTCGTCGCTGCCGTTAGCTGTCTCTTTCTTTATACCGCTATCTTTGTTTAACAACATTTATCACACGGTTTTGTGGTGCCCACGAGGCCCGCCATTCTAACCTCACTAGCCGGTAAAAATCACCAAAATGTAAATATAGCTTTAAATATACTTTATTTAAATTGCCCATTGTGTTACGTGCATGAATTATACAAAAGCGTTATGTTATTAAATAATAATGACTTACCAGTGCCCTTGATTTTCGGATGGTTTATATTTAGCCCAGTATGAGTACGATTTATCACATGCAAGCTCCACACTACTGCAAGGTGATATTTGTGTCACTGTTACTCGTAAAGGACAGGATAGCACAATAATACGAGACTCGTATTATTGTGCTGTCCTTTTCTGCGGTCCTGCCATAATGTGTTTTTTTTTTTCGGGCGTCCATCTACATTATAGTAGGTTCCGACACAAGTATCGAACAAGTCCGATTTTAAAGTATTTTCTTTCCTGTCGAAAGACGACGCACAAATAAATAAATGGTTTTTATAATTTTGACCAATGAAGCAATTACTTTTAATAGGTACCTAATGACCTAAATAAATAATAAATAAATAAATAAAAGAAATAAATTATTTATTGCGTTAACTACAATGTTACCTTACAATTTAGGGGTGACACCTCCCTTTAAGCTAAGCATGCCTGTGTTAGGAGGTGACGCTCTTTCGTTGAAGGTTACAACAATAAAATAGGTAGTAGGTTGCTATAAACTTAAGCATTAGAAGGTACATTCTATTCGTAACCTAATTAAACTATCGTTATTAAAATGGCTATGGTTATAATTTGTTTAATCCTTATTCAATATAATTAGAATTTATTTAGTTAATTGTGTGTGTGTGTGTGTGTGTGTGTGTATGTGTGTATGTGTGTGTGTGTGTTAATGTGTGTATGTGTGTGTGTGTGTGTGTGTGTGAGTGTGTGTGGTGCTATGGTTATTCTATTATGTGATACTACATTCACTTACCTATATTAACTTTTGGCACATATAAGTAATTAAATTGCGTTTTATCAAAAGTCTGAAGACGACAAATTACCGACAGTTCTATATTTTTACATAATACAAATATTCTTTATTGACACCAAGAAACACAGACATATAACACATACAAAGAAAACATTAGGTTTAAACAGGCGGCCTTATTGCTAATGTAGCAATCTCTTCCAGGCAACCCATATCCAGGAGAATGGTATAGAATAGAGTAGTGCGGGTTGGTGGCATAAAAATCTAGTAAAATAAACTACATACGAATATTTTACTTAAAATACTTACACGGATAATAAAAATATTTACATACCTACATACATACATACATATATAAATACACATACATATATCTATATACATATACAGAATACATAAACATTATACATATTCCTACATAGGTAATCATTTTGTTTATTCAATATAAGTAACAGAACGGGCATTGAATAATTTAGCATTGCATTCCTACGCGGGAGATGGGAGTCAATAGCAATTTGCAGTACATTAGGAAGGTACTATACCTACCTACAGTAATTGGATTTCACGGCGAATGTCTGCAGGTAAATGAGACGTGAAACCAACCCTCAGGCCGTTACCTGTCGCGGGCGGTGTCACTCTAATCACCAACCCCTCATCCATCAATCACGACTTGTCAATCAACGGATCAACTTCACGCACAATTTCCTCAACCAACTTTTTAACCTCATTTCATATAATTTACCTGAGTCAAAAATACCATACATCCTGCCTGTCCCGCGGCTGTGCCCGCGTTACTTGTATTATTTTTCCGTGAGAATGAGACATTTGCCCACGGTAAAAGGTAGCATTAGGTTTCCTTCCCCTTTATCATCAACCAGTAATGTTTTATAAAAAAATTTTAGGTTTATAATAGGCGGGAAACGGTGTAGAGAGAGTTAGTGCAAATATAATATAAGGTATAAATAAAGGTATAAATATAATAAATTTTCTAAAAGTTCCAATAAAAATCTCTGTCTTCCAGTTTGTCCATCCTATATTGGTCAAATCCATGCATTCAATCACATGCCAATTTTACCACACGTGAACATTTCAATAGCCAGTATTTTTTCACAACTGCATTTTAGCTGAAAGCCAGTTCTGGTGGAAAAACGACGAGAGAACTAGAGGATCTGCGTCTCCTAACTACTTAGATCTTCATTCCCTCTGGTTTGGCTTACAGTATTTATAGTGTTTTTTATTACGTAAATTTTATCGCAATATCGATAATAATAATATAAAGAAAATACGAAACATTTGCATTAGGTGGAAGATAAATGGAATGCAAATTCCCGGGCTCGCTCGTTATCTGTCACAGCCGGGAGCCGCTCCAATCCACTCATCAATCACGCGCCGCTGCGAGTCCGACTCTTGTTCAATACTATCGATTCATGTGCTTTATTTTGCTACATTTTTTACTGAAATAGCAAGCAGACAGTATTTTGATATTGTTGAATCATCATCATCATAATTTCAGCCGATTTAGGTCCTCTACTGGGCAAAAGTGTCCCCCAAAAATCTTCGAAGACTGCCTATGCAGCGGTTTCCCCCGATCCGCGGCCGATAGTCCACATTGTTGCCCACGCTGAGTCTTCCGGGGCGCACTCGAGAACATTTCTGCCCCAGCGGTCGTTAGCGCTAAATACAATTTATAGTACATCCATACTTAATAGAATAAAGACCAGTTCCTCGATAGAAAAGTTAGAATTAAGAATGTACCTTCACTTGAAAATCAATTTCCCGTGGCGAGCTTTCCGACATTTCTGCGCGACTAGGAGAAAATATGTCAAGTGTCGGTAAGTAAGTAGAATGTTGGAACGAAGATTGCAAGCAGCGCTGGGGAACCTGAATTCTTCTGTCTGGCTGGCAGTCGATTAGTTTCAGACATGAAAGACATCTAAACCACAGATTAATAAATAGTTACTAACGTCTACGTTGTCGTGTTGTCAAGCCACCTATCAAAAAATCTAATAAATTTCAGCAAACCCGAAAGGAATAAATATCTTAATCAAAACGTTTATTGGCATTTGTTTGGAAAACACTTCAGTTATTAAATAAGTTTCAACGAGAGTTAGCATTTCGCACAACAATTTCTGTTTCGATTTCTCATGCCGCGCTCACTCCTCTGCGAAACTCATTTAGTTTTATGGCTCAGTTTGTCCTTTACAAGTTGCCTAGTTCGTTGCAGGTCGACTTGGCAATATTACTGGAGTATTGCGGGTTGGCGTGGTCGGTTCGATCCTTGTCACGCCTCATCGCACCAGTAGCGTACAGTTAAGAGCATGTTAAGCTGAACCCTTTTGACTTTAAAATAATAATAAAAAAAGTTTATGTTATTAAGTCCACTTACTCATTAGAAGTATTTATGAATACTTTAGTTTGGTTAATAAGAACACAGGTAAAAAGGTAAATCGCGTGGCTTTCGTATGGGGAAATCGGGTATCAGCGACATGATGCTGTTCCGACTAGGTATTACTTTGCATCGTTCTTATGATAATTGAATAAGGAACAGAATCGCGGGCAGGATCCAGCTTGCCCTGCACTTGACCGTACGAGAGAATCCGAGATGTTGCTCTGGAAATAATCTGATCATGCCACTTCGAGTGACACAATGATATCAGTTTATTGGAATAAGGAATACATAATATAATGTATCAGGTCAGGTTACTAAAAACACGTGAATATAACAACTTTTTATGTAAACTTCAGTCAAGTGACCGGCCACGTTGTATGAAAAGTTGAATTTTAATTTTGAGATTTCAACCCATGTTCCTAGGGAAAGTTGTTCAGTTTCATCTGTGTTGCGAACAAACAACTAGTTAAATTACACGGTGTATGATCTTGCTATGGACTACAATACATAATACGTTTGACTGCGACCTTTAAATTTGGTCATCATTCATTTGGTATAATTGAGAGGTCATCCCACGCCATTCGACTTGGTAAGGCAAAAACATGAAATCAAAGAGAATATAATAAAACTGACGTTTCATGAAATTGTTTTGTTCGTCATATCATGGCTCATGTCATGAATGTATTAAATAAATTTATGCGAAAATCTGACACACTGGTGATATTTAAATTCGACATATTATTTATTTAAATGAAAATTTAACAACCGAGTTCACAGTAGGTACACCCACATACACATAGTCATAATAAGCACTTTACTTCAGATAAACAATTAGTTTAATGCTAATATATTGAACAAACTACCTATCCTTACATAAGAACTGTAATAACCTCACCTAATTTATAAACGTATCTTTCAAGTATTTAGTTACAGCGCACTAAAATAATGCCATAGAACCCTGATAGCCATATAGGCGCAGGGTATATGGGCGAGCTCGTAAGCGATGAGCCTCGCTGGTTGAGGCATTGGCTTGATGGCGTAGACCAGGGTGTGGAGGACTCGGCCTGCGGTGTAGAGCCGGAACAACCACGTCGCGACAACTGCTGATGGACTTGTAGTCAGATACAAAGACCCCACCAGCCAAAATACAGGAATGTTCTCCAGGTCATTCTGATGTGCACGTCGTATTCTCTCAACATCTGGATCGTCAAATGTCACCTTCCCTCCTATGCTGACTGCGTCTTCCTCATTTGCAAATGCTTTCTTTGAATGTCTCACTTTGGCCGTCAAAGATCCCATGGCCAGCATTTTAAGCGCTAGAAACACGTCGGGGAAAAATAAATTTTTTTACACATTAAATCCAATAGTTGTAATTTCTTTTGTATTACGATCATTAGTGTTACTGAAGACTAACCTTGTGTTTTTCCCCGATCTACCTAAGGAGCTCACCAAGAAAAGGGGGGTAAAGGGCCCAATTGCTATATATCATTCAGAAAAAAACTTACAGTGGAGATTATAGATGTTTTCACTTCATTAAATTATTTGTGCACTGCTATAAAAAAATCACCTTTATTATTTACGAGCTTCTCGACATAAGATGGGTCTTTATATAAATTTTGACGCCTTTTTTAAAAAAGTGCCTTAGAAAATCTTAGAAGTGGTGATCTTTTCATAATATGTTTTAAAGATATATCTAAGACCTCGTGTGAGTTTTCACCTGTGTGACTATAATAGATCTAATTTTTATGACGTTTTTTCCCTTTAATTCACTGAGCATTAATTCTACACAAAATATTTTTATTTGCCAACAATTGTAAGCTAATAATACACACTGAACATAAAAATCACCAAAATTTACTAGGAGCGATTGGATTAAACAGCTAAACAATTTATCTAAAATATCATAAGAATATCATCGATATTGTATTTGGAGCGAAATACGCTGCGCTGCGTGGCCAGAACAAACGCTAGGGAGCCGTCCCGCCCCCCGCTACCGCGTCATTTAGGGCGACCGAGGGGAAGCGGCACGGCGCACTGGAGGTCAAGCTACTGGACGGACGGATGTCTGTTTGTTTACTTACACGAATAGAAAAAGATGTATCCGTTTTATTATTTCGTAATATTTCGTATTGATTGCATGATCATTTCGAGTAGGTAACCTAAGTGACTAAAATCATCATCGGAAATATGAATTAATGTAAGGGACAAATCTTCGAAAATGAGTTATGTATACAGTTCGATTGCAAATTTTCCGCTCTAAATACTTAAAAATATGTTTAGAATATGGATATCTTTCTGGTGTCCTTTACAGCAACAGATTTAGTAGAAAATTATTCTTAAAAGTAATGCAAAGTACGCCTGAGACCTATGTTAAATTAATTATTAATGTAATGGAGTATTCATTATTGTTACTATTTATTGCAAAGGACACTAATATTAAAAAGTGTATGTTACGGTTACCAAGGTTCTAAATTTTTCTACAAAAATGTCCCTTTCACTAATCGAATTACGTGGAGTAACGAAGAGTCCCTAACATTAAGTTATAATATGCTAGGTTCCCGAAGTAGTACCTATCTATTATATTTAGTTTCTTTACCTTTTCATCCAACTGATTGTTTTTATTCTTCGCCTCGAAGGCTTGAAATCTTTCTCTGTTACGTTGTGTCATTTTATCATCCAATTTTCACTGCCGTAGAGTGTAGTGCAATGCTCCAGATGGTTACCTATTGTATTTCCGATATTTTTTGTTCCGAATATTGTTATTCCGCTAACTTTTTGACATTTATCAGTTAGAAAATTTATTTATTATCCGAAATAACATTTTCCATTGTATCATGTTTCCGCGTTTTAATTTACCTTTTTACTTGTTCACCGATGTTTCAAATTTCCGCTAAACTATTTACCAGTATACCAAAAATCCATGACAACGTTAACCATTTTTTTACATGTGCGATAGCTCAATTGAACCATTATATTGCAAGGTCAAATTTAATTTCTCCATTTTACATTCTGTACTCTATCAAGCATGCATGCAAGCAAGCAATCTAACAAGCATGCAAGCAAGCAAGCAAGCAAGCAAGCAAGCAAGCAAGCAAGCAAGTAAGCAAGCAAGCAAGCATGCAACCAAGCACAAGCAGGCATGCATACATGTCAAACCTAACAGAAGGGTATGGCGGGCGAGGTGGGCTCGCTTTGCTCGCCCACCACGCCCGCCATACCCTTCTAACCTAACCGACAGATGTCGGGGTGCCCCGAACTCCAAAAACATTATGTGTCGTAATTATAAAAAATAATAATTGTTACTTCGGAATAATAAAAATAACACAACAAAAAAAATTCTAGCGTTTAAAAAAAGACCAAGTGAGATTACGGTATTTAGTAAAAAAGATTAATCGTAAAACGGAATAACGTTGTGCGGAAAAAGAATAATTCTGTAAAGTGTTATTGTGGTGATTTAAAAATATGTCAAGTCATACAATGGAAATTGAAAAATGTATGAATCGTTTACGGAATATTGAAATTCGGTTTTCAGTTTTTCGAAAATGTGATAGGTTACCGCTCCGGATGTATAGCTTTTTCTAACACTTTTTGAGATTCGGGCTTTGAGAAGATGTTTTTTCCCACTAAACCTTTCTGGGCCACCGCTATTCTAGCGACTATATCTGGTGTTCATCTAGAGTCATCGGTAATTATGTTTTTAAGGTATTTCAACTTTAACTTGTTGTATTGGGTTTGAATTTAATGTTATTATTGAGCTATGTTTTGGTTTAATTTTCGAAGTTAGTAGAGTTTCAGTTTTTTTTTACACAATTCTTTAATCCAAATACAATATTTGACCACAAAGCGAATAAATTGAAGATTGGCCCCATTGAATTTAATCCCCCCTTTTCCTGACTCTAATAGTTTTCTAATAGCACACTCTATAAAGATATTGAAAATAAGCGACAACCTTGTCTCACACCCCGTCTAATATTAGCTTTTTTTTTTCCCCCAATTTCTATTATCGTTTCTTGATTTATGTATAATTCAAAAATGGCTCTTCTGTCTTTATAGTATATTTCCTGCTTGTTTTAAAATATTTATCATTTGTTTCTAGTTAATTTTGTCAAGTGCTTTTTCCAAATTTATAAATGCAAAATGGGTGTCTAAATCCAACTCCATCCTACTGTCGATTGCTCTCTCACGTCTGGCCTAGTACCGCTTCTCTAGTCAATTTATTTTATCGAAATTCATATTGGTCCAATTTTCTTTCAGAAAGAGGTTTGATTCTGTTTTGTATAATCTTAAGTAAAAATGTAAAATTGTGCTTGCTTGAGGTATTAGACTTAGCGTTCTGTCTTTCCTGTGTTCATTAATTTGACAAGCTTAAATAGTTCGTCTTTGATTGAATCACAATTACCATACTTACCCCCTGGCCACAGCTTCGCGCGGCAGCGCAACCTGTGGCGCGAAACTTGCCAGAACGTTAGTAGGTATTATTATAACATTTCAAAAACGTTACGTTTACATATATTTAATCTTATTTGTGCTACATTACAGTGCTGAAGTCGTTTTCTAAATAAAACAAGATAAACGTTACTTTTAGCATGAAAATTGGCCTTTTTTGTATAATTTGGGTAATTTTACGCCTTTAAATAAATTTATTAATTATGCTAGTACATTTTTCTAACAGGTTTTGAGAAATGAAAATGGTTTTAGTTCTCTCATGTTAATTTTGACTATTCGCAGAATGTTGCCAGGGTCACTGGCAACATTCCGCTGGTCGCAGGTCGCGCCGCGCTTCGCGCAAAGCTGTGGACAGGCCCTTAATAATCTCTATAATTATAAATACCATGTGTACCCGCTGCTTTTTGACGGCCTCGTAGCCTAGTTGGTAGTACGTCTGCCTACGAAGCACAGGGTCGCGGGTTCGAATCCCGCCCAGGGCAAACATTCGTGTGATGAGCACTTGTGTTTGCCTTGTGTCTGGATGTTGTATATTTATATATGTATGTATATCAGCTGTCTGACACCCATAGTACAGGCTCTGTCTAGTTTGGGGTCAGATGGCCGTGTGTGAGATGTCCCACATATTTATTATTATTATTATTTTCCATTTGAATGTTATTAACAATTTACCTTGTTCATTAAGAATGGCAGCACTTTAGTTTTATGTTTATTTTCTAACTTTCTGATTATGTCAAGCAAGGTTCAATTTGCCTTAAGTAATATTAAATTTTGGTCACATCACAGCTATCTAAAATACTATTTTCTTTTTCTTTTCTACATAAATTAGTAATGTTTTTTGTCCGTCTTTTATATTTCGTAATACTATAATCATCTGTTTTATTTATAAGTGTTCTTCTTCAAATCATTATGTTATTTATTTCTTGGGTTATTAACCATTGTTTTCTTAGTACAATAATTTCTTTTTCTGAATATCCTTTGCAGTTGTGGGCAAAACATCTTATAAATATCTAATATAATATAATACACTACTGTACTAGTGTGCTATAAATTATATAATTATGTCTCAAAAAAGATGGAACACGAGATATTTTATTCATCTCACATATTTTTATTTCATTTCATTTTATTGGATAAATTTTTTGCTCGCAAGTCCGGTGAATCTTGATTGGTCGTACCTTTTCGACACAAGCATAGGTCAAGTAAAAAAAAAAATTTTTGCTATACTTTTAAACATAAAAAGTAAATAGATTCTAGAAAAATAATCTCGAATACCATAAAATCAACTTAAATATTTGTTTAACTTAAAAT
The DNA here is from genome assembly GCA_948473455.1 of Teleiodes luculella. NCBI lineage: Eukaryota > Metazoa > Arthropoda > Insecta > Lepidoptera > Gelechiidae > Teleiodes > Teleiodes luculella. Next base: position 8,482,616 of record OX419585.1, read on the forward strand.
TGCATCAAATAGCGTGACTCTCTGCCTAATTATATAATGTTTCTTACACACACACGTACACATACGTTTTCTTAAGACTTACATAATTGATTTTTTTTTAATTATTAATTTTCCAAAAAAAAAGTAATGTAACGGACATAAACAATACAAATTATTCCAATTTCCGTTTACTTATGTTATAGAGCTTTAAATTTCAATAGCATTACAAATATAGTAAATATAGCATTTTAATTTAAAAAGCAATCGTTTTTTCACTCTCCTGAAAAGTTACGATTTGTCCTTTACAGTAATTCATATTTCCGGTGACAAAATTCTGACTTGGGTTTACATTAATTTATAACAATAACAATATAAATCCTTAAAAATTATCACTGCTTGAACATGAATTACCTATGGGTAGTTAAATTATCGACACGGGACCATTTTAATAAGTATTAGGTACGTAAAATATGTGAAAAAAATATATTAAAAAAAAATTCAAAGTCGTCTGTATTGTCGGTTAAAATGTTGATTGACCCAGCTACGAGTAGATTCATTCTCAATAAATAATTTGTTTCATCCATCATACACGGCTGCATCATCGTTCCGCGCGGACTGCGCTCGCAATAGTTCACCCCCGCGCCGAACTCTCTACCCCCGAAACATTACAACCGTGGTATTTTCGTTTCCTCTGGTAATATTTAGGAGAACTTTCGTTTTGGGGTATTAATTATCATAACATTTATTTTTATTATTTATCAACGACTGTAGAATTTTTGCTTCAGTGTTAAAATTTAATAAAACGTCCTAAAAAAAAAACTACGTTAGTCACACGGGTGAAAATCTGTAGGATTAACTTTGATTAATATATAAATGACGTGCTCAAAGATCACCAATTCTAAAAAAATTCTACAAGGTTTTAATATTTTTATTTTACAGACCTTCGTTATCTCACATTACTCACGCACTACATTGGTGATATTTTATGTTTATTATTATATATTATTTAGAAGACCATAAAAAAGAAAATCACCAGTGTAGGATTTAATCTCAATTAAATAATGAAAAAACAATTTTTAAACAGCGTTTAAAAAAAACGCTCACAAGTTTTTTTGGGGAAAATTTAAAATAATCAATAATAAACTAACTCTAATCAAACAACGAAAAAAAAAATTGTCTAGGAATTTGTAATTTTTTTCCATACAAGCTATCGTATCTTTACCGGACTAACTGTGTCGCTGGATCGCTTACTGGCACCATGCTTGATTTTAAATGAAATAACGCGCGATGTAGTAGTGTATCGTTGTCGAGACTCGACAGCAGATTGAATTAGCCAATATGGTCAGCACTAGAATTGTGCAATATTAGTGTCATGCATGTCGTACTACTAATACATCGTGAAATTTAACTAGTTGTTTGTCCGCAACATAGTGGTAGTACTTATGAAACTGAAAAAGTTTCCCTGGGGAACATAGGTTGAAATATCAAAAATAGTTTTCAACTTTTCATACAAACTTTTGTCACGTGACCGGCCCCTTTGAATGACAAGTTGAATTTTAATTTTGTGATTTCAACTTAGGTCCCTTGGGGAAAGTTGTTGTGTTTCCAGATCTATGATCTCTGAAATTTTTGAGCTAGTATCTAGTATGACGTCCATGACTACAAAGTCATTTACTTATTTAATTATTTTCTTTGCATTTTCTTGAAATCGCTATCGTTAACAACTCATATTATGTTCCCACCGACGGGATCGAGCCTCCCCAAAAATCAATGTTCAAATCTTAGTCGACCATTCTGGCCCAGTGCGGGTTGGTCAACTTCACACACAACCTTTGAATTACTTCGAAGGTGTGTGCAGGTTTCCTGACAATGTTTTCCGTAGCCGCCGAATAAACGAATATATAAAAAATATGAATATGAATTTTAAAACACATTTTTTTTCGGTCGAATTTCCGAATTAAAATCATCGGCCACTAGGCTACCTTACGCTCTAATATAACCGACAACGCGACGCTGCCACACGCTGCTCTCTTGAGATAAAGAATTATACCTATTCCCATTTGAATTCGAAATGCGGTACGTTTGCAATGACAGAGCAATAATGCGAAACGAATGGAGGCAGTAAAACCTATGAATAGCTTTTAGAATAAAGCCGCGGGGAGGCTCGGGTTGGCGAGTTTACTAGGGAGTAGCCACCGGGTAATGGTCCATAGGTAACAGTAGCGAGAGATGAGATGACGTTCACTATTGATGTCAAATTATGACCCAAAAGGCTTGACTCGATACAGTTAGACTGAGACTGAAAACTTCTGAAAATTATAGCTTCAGGAGTTCCAATATGCTATTGAACACAGCGATAACTTAATCACAGAATATAATATAGTATGCAGCGTCTTATATGAGTATTAACTATCAAATACTATATGCCTAGATTAGACTAAGAGACTCATTGACTGTCTTCCTTAGTTTATGATGAATGCTAGAATGCTAATTTTGTTCAAGAAAGAATAGCTATAAAAATTCTTATAGAATTCTCTTAAAAAACAAATCGAATGACAAAACCGATATAGTAGCTATCCTATGTATGGTAGGATAGGTAGGTCAAAAAAGAACTACCAATCTCCCTATTTTCGCTGCTCAGAAGCCGAACCCACAAAACTAAAACAGGTTCTTTACGGCCTTAGCACTCAATTACTGGACCCTCGTAAACTAGCGTTTTTCGCTCATTAAAGTCAAAAGTTTTCCGAAAATACATCAATGTTTTCACGTTAATAGGAGCATAGTTTAAAAATCAATATTTCTATTTGGGTAGCATTGCACTTGCTTTGATAATATTGTACCAGTAGTACCAGTACCTATTAATCGGCATTTGATATTTTTATTTTATTTAGATTATTGTTTAATTTAGTGTTCTTTTTCACTAAATTTCTTTTTAATATATAGCACTTAAGTACCTATCTATTATACCTGTATATTATAATAACCCATACTGACCTTCATATAACGTAAGTGAATGGAAATGTCTAGATAGACTGACACAACAGTTAGATTCCGTGCTTGTCTAGAATTAAGACTGGCGCTCATTGTACCTGCAAAAACTGGTTGGTCACTAACCACCTATGTATGCACGATGTCAGCGTTACATCGTCAAATAAATTACATCGTAAAAATATTTTATGGGACGTAAATTATTTTCTAAGCGGTTCAATACAAAGTGTTATTCGTATAAAACTGTAGCGAAAATCTGTACATAGAAAAATTTTTTTAAAAACCTAGTCAGGGGGATGTAAGAGGCGATATAGAATATCCAGATATTTCCGAATTTTTTGTGTCTCTGTTTGTCGGGCTAATCTCAGAAACTGTTGGACCGATTTGAATGAAATTTTGCATGGTGATACCTTATAGCCCCGGTCAACATCTTAGATACTTTTAACCCCGGAGAATTAAAAAGTTCCCGTGGAATAGTTAAATTACTATGCTATACGCATTGCACTACAACTAAGGCTTGCCTGCACTCGTAAGATAAAACATCTGTACAAGAATTATTATTTTTGAACTTCAAATAATTTTCATTGACAAATAAGTACTACACAGTTAGTTATATGAACGATTAATATATTTTTCATTTTCTATTTTACAAACGCGGGAAAGAATTAAATGGAGGTGGCACTAAATAGGAATAGATGGCGTATTTTGAACGAGGCCTATACCGAAGTGGTTGAATACCTACGGCTGAGAAGATTTTACAAAGGTTAAAAAAAACTTCAATATAAACATCACAGTGCATGGCAATAATGCATTACAACTCTCACAGCCATATAGATGCAGGGGAAATTGGCGAGCTCGTATGCGAATGCCCTCGCTGGTTGAGGCATGGGCTTGATGGCGTACACCAGGGTGTGGAGAAGACGACCGGCGGTGTACATCCGGAACAACCATATCGCAACTGTAGCTGAAGGTCCAGTAGTGAGATACGGCCACCCTACCAGCTAGAACACGGAAATATTCTCCAAGTCATTTAGGTGCGCTCGGCGAATTCTCTCTACATCTGGATCGTCGAGTTTCAGTTGTCCTTTAAAAACTTTGGCGTTTTCTTCGTTTGCAAAAACTTTCTTTCTGACCCTCATCCTGGACGTCAAGATAGCCACACTTAACAGTTTAAGCGCTATGATTCCTGAATGCACTATGAATGCCTGCGCGGCTGAGTCAGTCAAAAACGAAAACATGTTTAGTTTATTGTCTTACGATACAGTGGTCTGTGTAAGTCGAGACTCCGCCCTCGAATGATAGATAACTTATTGATATTCCACACGAATTGAAATTATGCACGAAACAGTTTTTGCTCTTGCAAAATCACCTTTGTAACATTGAAATTTATTTGCTTATTTGTATCAATTTTGGCTTATTGATGAACTGTTTGATTTAGAAACAATTTACTTTGACACATTCGTTGGAACGAAAATAAGATAATTCCTATAAAGGTCATTATATCACTAATTACATAATATTAAATTGTGTATGAACGACTTATTATTTTGGTCTAGGTTTATCGGCTTTCGTTCGAGCCGAATTGAATGTAAAACAAATAATGTATGCCAAGTTACTGAATTTTTACTGATTGATTTGGTACTGAATCTAGTTAGTTTGGGTAGAAATGTAATAGCTAAGAATTTAAAATACTTTTATCTATAGGTTAGATACTAATATTATAAAGAGAAAAGATTTGATTGTTTGTTTGTTTGCATTGAATAGGCTCCGAAACTATGGAACCAATTTAATGAAACTTGGTACAAATAAAGAATAGACCTTGGGGAATAACGTATGCTACCTTTTACCGCCGGCAAATTCCTCATTTCCACGGGAAAAACTGTTAATGTGAAACAAAACTAATATATAGGTACCGTGATTGTTATTTGACTTAATAGCCTGCTTAAGTATAATTATTTTATTAAAACAATCTACTTCAGCCTTATTTCAAAAACATGTTTATTAACTTAACAATAGAATAAAAAACATACAGAACCAAAATTACATTCCACATAACAATTTGCACTGTGAGGAAAAATCATCAGTTTATTTTATAGTGCTGTGATGTAGTATAACACAACTTGTATGCCCATGTAGATATTGGTGAACAGTGGAACGCCAAAAGCAAGCCCTCGAGCTGGCTGCGGCAGTGGTATGACGCAGTATACGATGGTGTGAATAATACGGCCCAGAGCGAACATTCTGAACAAAAGAGTCGCCCACGCAGCCGCTGGCCCCGTGGTCAGGTACAATGCACCGAGCACCCAAAAAGCAGGAATGTTCTCCAAATCGTTGAGGTGGGCACGCCTGATCCGCTCAACCACGGGGTCATCGAACTTCACTTTGCCCTTCGGCATGGCCTTGGCGTCCTCTGGGTTAGCGAATACTCCTCTTCCGATGCGCGTTGCTCCTGTCAGTATTGACATAGCCAGCACCTTGAGAGCCAGAACCGCGGAGTATAATATAAAAGACTCCACGGCAGGATTGTTTAGCGAGAGAGCGGCCATTTTACCGGCTTATTTACTAAAACACGCGCGATAACTATTTGACCCGACTCGTCGTCTGTTCACTCGAAAGTACTACGCACGAATGACAAATTTGTATAGGAATATTAAAGCATTGCTGACGTTTATACTTCCAGCGTTATCTCATAAAGCGGCATACATTACGCATTTTATATGCTATACAAACTGTAGCCAAGTTTGTGTGCTGCATTATACAGGACATTGAATTATTTACATTTTTGAACATAAGTTGTGGTGGAGTGGAGGCCACTTTGAACGATTATACCGATGATAGCGAAACAAACGATCTTTGCCCCTAGATACAAATTGTGATTAGTGATGTGCCGTACGTTCTTGTGAATATTCCCAGACTAAGAATGCTACTTTCCATTTGAGCCTCAAGCCTGACTCGTCCTTGTTGGCCACAAATTTTGAGGCAAACTAGGACGAGTCAGTGAGATCTCTCTGATTTCAGGGTAGGCTCAAACCCCTCGGTGGGGACATTTATGAGCTGTTAATGATGAGGACCAGTCAGTGAGATCTGTAGGGTCGGTCGGGTCGTTAGGTACCTACCTAACCGGAAGACATCTACCACATCTAGCCAGCTTGAACCGCGTTGGAAATATTCCTGAGAACGGAAATTTCCTGGGAATGGTGGGAATATTCCCAGGAATGGCGTATCACTAGTTGTGATGTTCAAATTCTTCAAGTAAGCATGAATGCGCAGAAATTAATTGATACCTACACCTGCAACGACCTTGTCTAGTTATGCTGAAAATGTTGATCAATTATCAATTTTTCAAATAGAAAAAAGCGGCCAAGCGCTTTTGGACTCGCCCATAAGGGTTCCGTATGATTTTTTTTTCTTTTTTTATATGTATTTGACTTAATTTAATGAAAGGTAAATTTGCGGTTTACAATATTATGACGTATTAAAAAAAAACATGTACTACTTAGATCTCGTTCAAACCAATTTTTTGTTGAAGTTTGCATGGTAGTGTACATCATATATTTTTTTTAGATTTAGCAATTTCTTATTTCAGAAGCTACAGGGGGGTACAAATATTTTACTACTTTGAAAGTGTCTCTCGCGTAAACTATTCGGTTAAGAAAAAATGATATTAGAACCTTAATCATTGTTGAAGACCTACCTATAACCCACACGTATGGGTTTAATGAAAAAAAAAACGAGTTTCAGTTCTAAGTATGGGGATCCCCCATAATTTATTGTTTTTTTTTTCTATTTTTGTGTGAAATTCTTAATGCGGTTCATAGAATACATCTACTTACCAAGTTTCAATAGTTTATTCTTATAGGTTCGTAAAAAAGTGGCTGTGACATACGGACGGACCGACAGACTGATAATAGGGTTCCGGTTTTTGCCATTTGACTACGGAACCCTAAAAATACATAACTTTAAGGGTAAGAAAACGGGATAATAAATTTTTCACTAACAAAATGTTTTGCTTTAGAAAGTGTTTTCGGCGGTTTAATTTTTGTTAAAAAGTTGTTTTGAACTTTTGTCAATTTCATCAAGAATAAAATCTTTTTCTTTTTAATTATCTAATTAGCCTACAAAAGTTAAAATAGCGATTGTGAAATGATAACCAAGTTAGGTATAAAAGATACGAAAGAAGATAAGAGGCCGACAGTGGTAACGCCTGATGTTCGCTTTAGAGCAAAATGGCATCTCTACATGCGACGGTTCTGGAAACTATTGCCCTGCACATTCCCAGCGGTAACACGCTTTTAGCAAATAACATCTCATAAGCGTCTCGGGTCGCTACCTCGCTTACGTAATGTTGTGGGGAATCTAGATCATTCTCCGCGTATTTCGAAGCGCATTAAAATAGCTATATGTATATGTTTTTATTTGGTAATTTCTTTTTCCTACTCCTCACTTATTTTTTTGCTGTTAAGTCAACTTTTTGATACTGAATTTATTATTATTTATACTTTTTAAATAAAAAAAATGCTATTATTTCTTTAAAAAATCTTCACTATAAATCAGGTCCAAATAACTTTGTATTTTGAAATGGTTCGTGAAATTATAGACGGCTTTTTGAATCAGATTGCAAAATAGAAAAAACGGGTAGGTCGGTATAATGTAGTTAAATCTTAAATTTCGTTGTTCACGTAACTCTGATTAACTGGGATTTACTTATCTGCCATGAACATAATTTACCATTATTTTAACTAAACTATTTTTTTTTATTTCGCGGTGATTAACAGACTCAATTTATTTAAATTACGCGCATGAAATGATGATAATGTAGTTTGTAGTAATAACTTGTTTATAACAAAAATTCGCCCCCGGGTGGGCTTGAACCACCAACCTTTCGGTTAACAGCCGAACGCGCTAACCAATTGCGCCACGGAGGCTTGTGAAATTGATTGTGAATTTCATTATCTGTCAGTATTACGGTTTCATTAGAACAGTAATTACTGTTACTGTTCTAATGAAATTACTGTAAATACAGCGATTCTTAAGTTTCGTTGTAGGTACACGTAACTCTGATAAACTGGGATTTACTAATCTGCCATGAACATAATTTTACCATTATTTTCACTAAACTATTTTTTTTATTTCACGGTGATTAACAGACTCAATTTATTTAAATTACGCTATAAGAGATTTGTACGATTTTCTTTGCAGCAAGAAAATACGCCATTCCCTTAAGAAAATATTGTATTGTAATAATTTTGAATAAGATAGTATTCTGCCAACGTGGTAATAATTTTCGCGAACCTATGTAGAATTTGATTGTAGCGATGATGACACTAAATTAATAATTTAAAACAAAATTCTGTTACTCGAGTTACATATTAGGTATAATGTCCTCCAGCTTGCGACCCAGGGGACCTTGAGTGAAAAAGTAGGTTCTTCGCCTTTGTATGTAATATCTGTCAAATTAAACATTCTTAGATTTTTGAGGCCGTCAACTACACTCATAAATGTTATATAAAATACTAGCTTTCCGCCCCGCGGCTCCGCCCGGGAATAAGGCATTTTCCCGCGGTAAAAGATAGCCTATGTTTTATTCTGATGTATAAGATATATTACTGTAGAGTTTCATTAAAATCCATCGAGTAGTTTTTATTAAATGAAAGAGTAACAGACATCAATTATCCATACATGCATCTATCCACACAAACTTTCGCATTTATAATATTAGTAGGATAGGATAGGATATCGCCAATCTCATTAGTATTTACCCAATGCTTTTGTAATCAAAAGATAATCCATTATTGAAATAAAATAAATAAATAACGCGCTTTGTTTCCCTACCTTTTAACACTGACTGGCACAAAGCTAAAGGATAGTGCCACCAAAAAGAAAAAAAAAACACTTCAGTCATAGAAATATCACGGGGATGACCCGTTAAAAAATGTATATGAGTGTATCTGACTAATTGTATAAAGCGCGGTTCATAATTGTCAAAGGTTTGGGGAATTATCCAATTAAATCACCTCATAACTTTCCCACGGATAAAACCTCCTTCGACACGAGCTTTTAATTGCTACAAGTAAACGAATGTTCATACAATATCCTAATTACAGGACAAAATTGTTTGAGCAGTTGCTTCTCCTAATTAAGGACAATGCGTTATATAATAAATAATATTAAGCGGTTTAAATAGACGCCACTTCAATAACTTTAGTACCTAACCTAGTTGTAAAATGTTTATTATATTGCATCAGATTTAGATAACATTTTCAATCAAAAAGTCGCCCCCGGGTGGGCTTGAACCACCAACCTTTCGGTTAACAGCCGAACGCGCTAACCAATTGCGCCACGGAGGCTTCAACTCGTTTGTTAAACTTGTGTTACCTATCCTATTGCAGCGATTACTTTTCCAATTGTTATTTGATCCTCAATTCAGCTATCTAACCAAGCATAGTTGATCAAACTCTCTGTTTACGGGTTGGTCGTTTCGTTTAACAGCTCATATATGTCCCCACCGAGGGGCTCGAGCCTACCCTGAAATCAGGGTGAATAGGTCTTAGTCGACCATGCTGACCCAATGTGGGTTGGTCAACTTCACACGCTAACTTTGAATTACTTCGCAGTTGTGTGCAGGTTTTCTTACGGTGTATTCCTTCTCCGTAAGAGCGTCGAATAAAACTTACATATAATTCGAAAATCGAAAACACATTGGTACGTTCCGTGGTTTGAACCCGTGAACTTCTGAATAGAGTTAACAGTCCCAGCCACTTGGCCACCGACGCTCAAAGTGCATATTGTGTATTGTTAAGAATTATTATCCTCCCGTTTGAAATACTTTTTTATGCTTATTTGCAGGAATGGCTGGAATCTCAGGGTATAGAGCTGTCGAAAGAAGAACAACTGCCACAGGACCCGTACATGCAGAAGGAGTTCTGGAAGCAGAAGCCGGTGCCCAAGAAGATGAAGGCCAAAGAAGACACCCTCCGGCGGTTCTTGGAGTACGACGGAAAGGTCCTAGCGTAAGTGTTTTTACTACTCATTACCTATTTCTTCCAACTGGTTCTCAAATCAGAAAAATATTTTTGAATTTATATCTCAACACAAAAAATAAACCATAATACGTAGGTATTCTTTATTGCACACAAACAGAAACACAAAAAACAGATACAAATAAAAATACATAAAATGTACAATTGGCGGCCTTATTGCTTAGGTATCAATTTCTTCCAGGCAACCACAAAAATGGAGACTGACAGCATGGATAGAATTGATGCGGGTCAGTGCGCCTTATCCAAACTTAGTCCTAATTCCTTCAAAATTCATTAATTCAAAAGACAGAAACCAAAAGAATACGTCCAGTTCAGCAGATTAGTATTGTTGAATTCATTTTAATGAAACAAGAGCAAGACCATATGTAAGCAAGACCCAAATTTTTTCCTACGTCATCATTTGTTATTCTATTGTCGTCCTGTGTTTAGACACCCTTACGAAATGGGCCTTCTCGGCGAAAGCCTCAGCTTGACTGACCAATCTATGGCGCTGGTCTTTCTCGGGCTCTATGACTGAAGCAAAGAGATATAAAGAAGCAGTAGAGCGTCCGTGGCCAGGTGGCTAGGGCCGTTGACTTCCTTTCGGAAGTTCGCTGGTTCGAACCTCTGCACGTGTTTTTGATTTTCGAATTCATATGTACGTATACTCGACGCTCTAACGGTAAAGGAAAATGTCCTGTGGAAACCTACACACAACTGCGAAGTACTTTAATGTTTGTGTGTGAAATTGACCAACCCCAGTGTGCGCTCCTATACTTATGTCTCGGTTCGTCGACAATGCAAACATTTATTAAGAATATAAGAATAAGAAAATTTATTTATGGGACATCACAACACAACAGATAAAACAAAATTTAACAACATAAAGCAAAATTATTACACACATAAAACAATTTGGTAGGTAACAATTTGATACAGATATAATACCTAATACTTTATCCGAATGTGCTGCGACACCACACAAAAAGGATACTCAGCTAAAGTCATATTTATTATTTATTTATTAAAAACTATTATGTATTTGTTGCAAAACTTCTTCAGGAAACAAAACCAAGTGAGATTTCTCTTTGAACATACAGCTTTAGCAGTAGATAAACATAATCAACAAATGTCGAGGCTGATATTAAAAGAAACTTCTTGCAAATATGAGAGAAGTTTTACTGTGCTCTATTTACCGTGTTCATGTTTATGATAGCTTATAAATGAAAGATATAAATACGTTACTTATTTGACCCATGGTGACCACTTTTACTTACATGCAGAATAGTGGGTCAGTACCCAGCAATGTGTTTAGGGTGGTTCAAGCTAATATGGAGACCAAATTTTGTCCTACCAAAGAACTAAATAAACAGCAAAAACAGCATAAACTACGATTTAATCTAAGAAGATACTCCTATTTCTTTATTTTACTTTCGCAAATTGATTTATCGAAACGACTTTACACACAAAATTATTCACAAAAGAATCGCCCCCGGGTGGGCTTGAACCACCAACCTTTCGGTTAACAGCCGAACGCGCTAACCAATTGCGCCACGGAGGCCCATGGTCTGCTCACAGTATTATTACGATACTTGTAATTCTATATCTGTATCATTTCATATGTTTATTTAGTCAGCTGTTCCTTGATTATGAAGATATTGTTATGATAATCAAGCCACATTGACATTTAATTAAAATAGTATGCGTACATACATTGTTTGTTTCACCATCTGATAAACATCGTACTCTTACACCATTGTAAGAGAATTATAAACCTTAAGAAAATTACGATATTTGAAATTTCCATAAATTAATTACATTTTCATTTTCAGGACAACTGAGAAAATCGTACTTCGTGTAAACTTGAAAATTATTAGCAAATCTTCTCATAATAATACATTAAAAACATATTCGTCTAGCTAGTAGACATGTGCGCCGATTACGATTTGATCGGCGGCGGGGCGTGGAGGCCAAAATCGGTCGGCGGCGGCGGCGTAATCGGCGTGAAATCGGCGTAACTTTTTTTATTGATTTAACATGATGGAATATACATTTAAATTAAAAAGTGCATATGAAATTAACTGATTTATGTCAAATCAAACATAAAATAGGTAGTAATGTAATATAGGTTCTCAGCTGCCCCCGTCTCGCGGTTTCCCGCCTCCGTCTTCCGGCGCGCGGTTGCCATTTAAGAACCTTTCTGCCCCAACAGCCGTCGGTACTACGCGCAATGTGCCCCGCCTACTGTCACTTAAGTCTAGCGATTCTTAGGGCTATGTCGGTGACTTTGGTTTCCCCGCGGATATCATTATTCTTGATACCATCGCGCAGGGAAACTCCGAGCATAGCCCTATTCATTGCTCTTTAAGTGACCTTGAGCCTTATTATGTGGCCCATCGTAAGCGACCACGTCTCAGATCCGTAAGTCATCAACTCATCACTGGCAACACACATTGGTCAAAGACTTAAGTCAATAAGATACTGCGTATTTGAGACGAAAAGATATTGCCCAACTTCCCGAATGCTGCCCAGCCTAGTTGGATTTAACGATTGACCTCTTTCTCAAAGTTAGATCTGCCTAACTGGACTGTTTGTCCCAGGAAGACGTTGGTCTGCAACTTCGAGGGCAGTCTCCAACTTTTATTGGGTGCATTCGACATAGCTTTTGTCTTCTCCATGTTCATCTTCAAACTCGCTTGTTGGGAGACTATTGAGGTCAACTAACATTGTGGCGAGGTCCTCCAAGGTCTCAGCTATGACCACAATATCGTCAGCTTACCGAAGGTGATATTGATTGATATTGATTGATATTGATGTCATGTCCTTCCCAGTCCAGGAAGCTTAAAGACATCCTCCAGTGTTTCAGAAAAGAGTTTCGGAGAAATAACGTATCCCTGTTTTGTCACGCGCTACAGCTCGATTAGTCTGTAGTTCTGATCTTGGAGATGGACTGACATATTAACGTTGTTCTCATACAATCACTGCAGCACCTCGATATACCGATAGTCGATTTGGCACCTCTGAAGAGACCGCAACACTGCCCAAATCTCAATAAAATCGAAGGCCTTTCACTTGATTGGTCCATCTGGTTGGTGAACGACCGTGTGATCGTTTACCTTCGGTGTTCCCAACGCTGTTGCCGCAGCGTGTAAATGTGGCCTTTATGAAAACGGGCTTGTTCGGTAGGCTGAAAGTCGTCAAACCTACGCGCGAGACAATTCGTGACGACTCTCAAAAACAAATCGTAGATATGGCTCGGTCAGATCAGAAGCAACTAATTCTTTAAAAGGGTATTATTGCCCTTTTTAAAGAAGAGGACCACCACACTTGTAGGCCACGCCTAAGGCGCTGTTACTTCGAGGATAAGTGAATTAAACAGTTTCTGAAGGGCTTTTAAGACCGGTGTACCACCTGTTTTCAGAAGCTCAGCAGTCTTCATCCATCACCTAGCCTAGCGCCTTGTAACTGTTTGAGAGCTATTCCAATCTCGTACAGGCTGACGTCCGGGAGGTCTTCAGTATAGTGCCGCCGGGTTAGCCTAGCTCTGGGGTCAGTTGCAGCTTGGCTAATAGGTGACCGTGTTGTCGTGTACAGCTGTCCATATAACTTCTCGATTCTTTTCAGTAGCTCAAGCTTAGCTGTCACAGTTTACGTAGTCGCCAGGTTCGTCAATTGAGTTTGTCCAACGGACAAATCTCTTCCGAACACTTTGGACCCTCATTTTTAGTAGCAATCTAATTTTGGATACAGTTTGCTCCTAAAAATTCAAGTCCTTATTGCGTACAAGGTGCAAATTTATTGCTTTTTAAGTTTTATTAAGCGAAAATGATCACGCCGATTTTACGCCGGCGGCGTCACCGGCGGCGGCGGCGTGGCTCAAAAGGGGCGGCGGCGGCGGCGTGGCGCGGCGGCGCACACGTCTACTAGCTAGTTAGTGAAAACATTTCAGAAGTATTTAGAGATAACTATTTATTTTATATTTTAATATTATTTAACGTCTATCTATGTTCATAATCAATCAGCTCTCATACGAGCAGTAATTTATTACTTGGATTCGTAAAGAAAATCAAATTTTTTCAATGTTGTTGCTTGCTATAGTGTGGTTATCGAAGTTAGCCTATTTCACAAATCCTGGTGTCAGAATTATAGAGCCTTCTGACATGGCTCATGTAACGAAACGACTACAGCAGTAGATAAATAATAGCCAGGTCTAACAATGATCAAAAAGAAACTTGGGAAAATAGGAGAAGTTGTCTTTATATAAGCCTCGGTTAAATTGATCTTCTGCAATTTACTCTTGAATTATCGCTGTAGTAATCCGATTTTTCCAAGGATTCGTCTTATTCATCCTGTGACATTCGACATCATGCATGACTTGCATGAATGGAATTTCGAAGTTAATTAAAAACTTCTATAATAAAACCTTTCGGAAAATGTGTAATCCAAAACATAAATAGATATTGATAGTATCTATGGCTGTATTTATTTTTTAATAATGTTGAAGTGGTGCGTACTTTTGCAGTGCCTTACCTAGGTATCAAATGAGACACCTACTATAGGTACTTACTTATGACCGTAAAAAAATACCATTTGCCATCCATACCATCGTAAATAAAGAAATAGGTACTTTATACCAAAGTTTGTTAAAAGAATTTCAAAAATTCCGTTACAAAAATATGGTTTGTTTTCATTGTAGCGAAGGAGACGCTGTATTAATATTTGTGGGTGCTCTGTGGGGATGTTGTGGCTATATTAAATTGCCGTTTGTTATACATAATTTGGTTCTGGGATGAAAATACAACACATATAATTTTATCATGGATCCTCCGTTCCGTTGTTTTAATTTATTATCAACTAGCGACCCGCCACGGCTCCGCAAGGGAAAATGGTTATTGTGGGTTATCCATAAGACGTATATTACCTATGCATGTTTTATACATAGAAACCATCCTCTTGAATCACTCTATCTATTAAAAAAACCGCATCAAAATCTGTTGCGTAGTTTTAAAGATTTACGCATACATAGGGATATAGGGACAGAGAAAGCGACTTTGTTTTATATTATGTGTGATTGATTAATACTTATGATAAAAAGTGAGTCAAATACTCAAAATACACTTGAGAAGTAATGCCTGTATCATACATGTTAGATATGTATAATATTAATAGTCCTGTGTCATTTCATTTATCAGGTAAAATTTTGCTTTAATATTTCCAAGTATTTAATTATCTTTAAATTGAGAAAAAGAGCAGTTCTGTGAGGAGGCCTTAGGCCTATTTAGTTGACAGAAATGTGGACTGATTAGGTAAATTTCTAAATTCATTTAATTGCAGTGTTACTATCACCAATTTCTCACACTAGTGTAGGTTTTTTTTTGTCACGTTCGTTTTCCCCGGAACTTTCTAGAGGCAGTTAATTAAAGAGCAGTAATGAAAGGGCGATAAGTTGTGAGCTCAGCTGGCCAGTAAGCTATAAACATGGGAAGCGCCGAGCGCCGCGGTCGCCCGCTCCCGGCTTGCGGTTGCGGTTGCGGTGGCGGCGGGGCGGCCGCCGGACTTGGCACTAACAACCCATTGCTCCACTTCCGACACTAATACGGAGAGCTTGCTTTTATCAGTATACTTAAAAACAAATCAAATAGAATATACTTTACTCTTTTTTGCTTATCGCGTGGGTTTCGAGGTTGTCTTACATAACTAACTGAAGTGTCAGAATTATTGCGCCGACTAAGGCTTCTGATATGGCTAGCATAACGACTACATCCGTATGAGTAATAGGCGGGACTGTCGGGCTTTAGTGCCGTACCAAAATTTTCAGGAGCCTAATTCTTGTACTTTTTGTAATAAACGTAGGTAAAAGATTTCGACGAATTGAGATCCGCCTTTTTTAAATTTGGTAAACACGATATTCGAAAAAAAAAAGGAACAAAACCTCAAGTCGAAAGCAAAAACCAATACAAATCCCGCTACTTTACTCTATCAAATATATTTTTTAGGAAAAACCTATAACTTTTTGAGCTCGTAATATCATATTAAGAAACTTGAACTGCCTATTTCGGAAGCTCGTAAAACTGTAATGAGGTGTAATCTCGTAGTCGGTATGTTTTTCTTATTTATATTCCGCGCTGGCCCGCGAATTCCTCCAGGCGCGGAAAGATTCACTCTGGCTCTGCTTCCTTCACAAGATATATAAGACAGTTACGTAGATGATGGGAAAATAAAGATAGCTCACGTCAAGCTCAAGGTTATCATCATTATCATGCGTAGTTCTTTGCAATAAAGTATCTACATAATATATTTATTTGTCTCCTTTGTAACATTTCAGATAAACTGCAAAATTATTTTTGATAGTTTTTTAATAGCCTTTTATTTGTTTCACTACTGTTAGGATCCCTTCATTTTCTCCTTTCACTAATATCGGTCTAGCAATACTGCCTGCTACTCTTATTAGAAAGTATTTGAAATCGTAGTGCCTTATATTTTAGGCCTCCGTTACTTCTATCCTTACCTGTACGGCCGGTATTGCTCGAAGACCGAGATGGGGTAGAGCCTTCCGCTCTGGGGTAGAAGCCTTCCACTCCCCCGCAAGTCCGGTGAAGTTTGATTGGTCGTGTACCTTTTCGTCACAAGCATAGCATTTAAATTAACATTTTTTAACTGCCGTCACATTTTTACTGAACGTGCCTCCACTACTGCCAAACATACAAATAAGTGTTTTCAAAAAAAATCTACAATCATTTCAAATACCTTTGAAAAATACTGACAATCAGACCAAAAAACAGACACACAATTAGTCTTATTTATACGACGGCGACGTTGAGAGCTAGATTTGGTATGTCTTATATTTCAGACCTTGGAGGTTATAAGGTTAATTTATTCATAAAAAAATCGCCCCCGGGTGGGCTTGAACCACCAACCTTTCGGTTAACAGCCGAACGCGCTAACCAATTGCGCCACGGAGGCTGATGCTCTACTTTAAATTTTTACACAATGCTTACAATTGCATATCTATATTGTTTTACGTTTATTTAATCAGCCGTTGTTTAATTAAAAAGGTAATATTATTTTAACAACATAGGCTAAGGTTCTAGTACATTTTTTGACTAGAATAATCATCAGGCTGGTTTAAAATTTTCGATGTCAACTTTTCACCTTTAGTCTTCAAAGTTTGAATTTGAAAAATTCGCTAATGAATTAATTTAAATCATACCTGTGTAACTATTGTTTTTATGAAAATATGAAGTTTGAATATGATTTCTAATTCCATGCTGAATTAAACATATGTCATCGGTGATAGTTTACAAACGCTACGAAATCGTAGCAAGCGGCTACGAAGTACAGGAGTGACGTAGCACGGATCTAACTCCTAGCTAGTGGCTTAAAATGGGAAAATAATTTAAATTACACCATTAAACCTATGTTCTTTACGGCCTAAGACAATGAAAATCTTGCTAAATATATTTCAAAATCTTTATTCGCTCCCAATAAGCCCAACAACCTAAAAATAACTTGTACGTGCTCCTTTTTCTTTAGTATTTCATTGTTGACCTACAATGCTAATACAAGTATCAAAGCAATACGCTCGCCAATAATAACGTTTTAACTGTTTATTTGTTATAGAAACACGTGAAATATATTCCATTTAAATAAATTTAAATTTCTTGGTATTTTAACATTCTAGGCCGCATACATATTTCATTATAAAGAAGTTGTTATTTATGATGTTGAATGAAAAACCACTGGAATGATATAGAGCTGTGTTTATGGGTCATAAAAGGCGGCTGCGGCTCCTACCAGAGACACTCGGGCCAACTGTACTTGCGTATAATAACTCCAGCTTTAATGACTTCTCTTCAATACGAAAATAAAAAGAAACTCTTGGAGTAAACGAATCGCACTTTCAAAATTCGCAATAAAATTTATAACATCTTTTTATGTTCCTCTATAGTTAACAAACAAAAAAAGCTTATCGAATTGTGGACTCCGTCTTATGAAATAATTTTAAGGACCTATTTGGATTCCAAGAAACTACTCAAAAACGTAATAATTTAAAATAAAACTGAGAATCTTTAAACCTAAATAGCACACGCCGCACATTACACCGAAGTTATATATTTATCCGACTAAATAAATTTTATGAGAGTTCATTAAAATCACAATGAAATATCCGTTGTAATAATTCGGTTGTACCTCGTCGCCCGCTCGCAACTGTAAAAGGCTCAAAGAATACGCAATTACAGAGAGCAATTAACATTGTCGTAATCCGGTGAAGGCAAGAAGACCACCATCAGCGAAGCCAGTTCGGCTTAGATGGCACAACGCATTCCTGACCCGACGGTATTAGATCGTATTAGACTTTACCTATAAATATGAATAACTTTTACTATATGATCATGACACTGAAATCGCGATAAAATATCAGCTGTTCCATACATTTTAATTAGAAAATAATAATATTTATTTGTATTCGGCGGCTATTCAACTTTTGTATGAAACACAAGATTTATTTTGCGATTTTTGTCTCAGTATAGTTTTGTTCATATTCATGAGTAAAATTGTACCCCAAAGGCTTTGAACGACAGAAATTTTACGGTGTACACAACTAAGCCTCCAAAGCATTCGCCATCAAAAATCTCCAGTCTGTAAACGTTGGAAAACAACCGCAAAATGAATGTGATTCTTGCTTCTGAAAATGATTTAAGGGAGCACGAAAATAAAACAGCAGAAGTTAAGGAGCGAACCCATAGACGCAGGAAAGAGCGGGCTGCGGGACGTTATCTCAGTTTATATGCAGCTTGCCCTATAGAAAAGCAGGCGCAGTCTGTGTTACAGGCTGCATATAAACTCGGATATCATCTTTCTCTCGCCTTTGATGCGCTTTACTGTCACGTTTAGCGTTTCTCCGTCCACACTGCAAAGCGGGTGAAAAGACTCATTTGTCAAGACTACTTGCTGCTGCGGAAATGGAGAGTCCTCGAGCTTTGCAAAGTGCCTCTAATTAGCCGCTCGACGCAGAAAAAGAGGAAAATGTACGTCCACACGGGAAATCTGAACAGATTTAAACGTGTTCCTACTTCACTTTCAGGGTTCTTTTCCAAAAGCGGGTATTATATGTGCAGAAAACTAGACCCAAAGTTCTGCTTTCCCCGTTCATCCGCTTGTCTGTCAGTTTGCTTTATCTCGTGATTCGTATAGTCTGTGCTTGAAATGTTTAGTTTTTATATAGTATATTTTTCATAAAAATGTATGGGCCCCTTATACGACGTGTTTTTTTCTTGTACAGTCAAGAGAACGCTAAGCTGACCACTTTGGACTTACTTTGCAGGTTTCCTAGGTCCGTTGAAGGAACCCTTTCATGAGCCAATCCTAGTCCTTCCCGTTCGCTGGTTTTTAAGATATGGTTCATTTTGACTGTTCCATTTTGGTATTAAAAGGCAATTGAAATAAAATTAATGTTTAATTAGACGCCAACCTACACTTAATATTACCGTTCCTATTGCGTTGATATAAGGTCCTATTTAAACCGTTTTCCTGAAGGGGGTCAAAAGAGGAGGCAGGCGAAAGAGGTGGGAGAAATCTTGTTATTGAGTATTGGCTTAATTTTGTAAATATTTCTTTGCAAAGTATTGGGGAAAACATGATATGAAAACTTTTTCGTCACAAATGAATTCTGAAAATATTATTTTACGTCTTTATGGTTGGAACACGATCGAGAAAAGGCGGAGACTCCACGCTCTTGCGCTGTTTAATATCTAACGTGAACTACCAAAAAATTATCTTGCTTTTGTAATCATTCAAAACTCTTTATGCAATATAAATGAAACCAGGTTATTTTCTTCTTGATAAATGTAGACTCGTCTGTCTTGCTCAGAGGTGGGAGCCGCGCTTCGCTTTATTTATTTTTTATTATGGAAGGAATTCTGAGGTTTTTCTTTATTATGAGTTGTTATTCTGTCTTGTGTGTCAATAAAGTATATTGTACTAGCCTTCCGCCCCGCGGCTCTGCCCGCGTTAACAAAATTTCCCGTGAAAATAGCTTTTCCCGCAGTAAAAGACAGTCTATGTTGTAAATATTCTGATGTAGCTATATTATTGTAATGTTTTATTAAAATCCACTTAGTCGTTTTTGCGTGAAAGATTAACAAACATCCATCTATCCATGCATCTATACATCCTCACAAACTTTCGCGTTTAAAATATTAGATATTCTGTGATATATTTTGAGTTCGATGGCGTTTTTTCCTATAAAGTTAATTTATAAATAACAGCTTTTTACTCATAACTCTTCCGTGAAAGGTGTACCATAAACCCCGCCTTCGGCTGCCGAGTGGCGAACTTAGTCGGTTTATTTTTACTCAGTTATGTTGGTTTTACATGCGAAACCTACCCATTCTCCTAGTTTACCTTTAATCGCCTCATACGATACCCACGGGAAGAGTTAGGTAGTCCAATACTAACGTAAGAACCACACGGGTAAGTACACCGATAGGGAAATAAGCTCGTTAAGCAAACAGTCCGACAGCTGGAGCGCCGGCAGTAACCTTATCTGTGGCCATAACGCCCCGCTTAGCCATAGCTATTCGTAAATCAACAAAGCAAGACTTCCGCGGATGCAACTACGAGTACCTAATTTGCTTTTAATGCAGAATATAAAAGACACCATCTTTGCAGCTGTCAGTCCTTTTTTCAGTAAAATTACTATTTTTACCAACATAAAAGTTACCTTTGAATACTGAACTAAATATTCGATTCTCTCGAGCTGTTTAGACATGGAATCTAAACATATCACAAGCATTTGTACCTCTTTCTTTCCAAAAACAAAAAAAACCGAACCGTAAAAAGCGAAAAACATATATATAAAAT
This sequence comes from Teleiodes luculella, assembly GCA_948473455.1. Taxonomy (NCBI): domain Eukaryota; kingdom Metazoa; phylum Arthropoda; class Insecta; order Lepidoptera; family Gelechiidae; genus Teleiodes; species Teleiodes luculella. The sequence continues at coordinate 8,503,465 of OX419585.1, forward strand.
ATGATATTGATAACTGTATGTATGCACTGTAATACCCGACCTACCTATGATTTATTGCGAAAATTACATTTTTTGTGGTTTTGACGTTTATAACTGAACTTATGAACGTGACCGTACTTCAGTAGGTACACTTCAATAATAGTTATTGTACGAATCTATAAAAAAAATATGTGTGAATCATATTTTTTATTAGTTCAATTTGCATGCTTATAAGGGTGTTTTTTTCACAGATTCGACGTAGTGTGGGACGACCGCGACTCGGCGCACGGCGAGCTTGCCAAGTACAAGATGTACTACTTCCTACAAGACGACACTATCTCTATAAAAGTAAATAATAAAATACTATTTACAAATTTTCAAACAAAAAAATATATTTTTTACGCCCGAAATTTCATATCATGTTTATTTTACATTAGCTTTCCGCCGCGGCTCCGCCCGCGTTAACAGTTTTTCCCGTGGGAATGACGCCTTTTTTCGCGGTAAAAGGTAGCCTATGTTACTCAGGGTGAATATAGCTTTCTAATGGTGAAATAATTTTTGAAATTGGCATAGTAGTTTTTGAGTTTATTCATTACAAACATACACACACACACACGCACACACACACACACGCACACATACACACACACAGAGACAAAAATACAAATCTTTCCTCTTTATAATATGTGTGATAGGGTGTGTGCATAAATAAAAAAAATATAATTTCAAAATCTATGTATACGTGTTCAATCTCTCGCGCTTGTATCGGAAAATTTATTAAAATATAAAATGTAGCGCTATTTAACCCTTATTATGTAAGTACTTAATATAACAATAAGTAGGAATTTTCCTTGTAGCAGTACTTTTCTTTAGTTTTTACTCAATCTATAGAGTAGGATACACTCATTATATATAAATATAGTACTACAAAAGGCAGCTTTACTGCTAAGGTAGCAATTTCTACTAGGCAACCCTTCTCTGTGTATAAATTAAAAATTAATTAATTAATAATAATAATTATTATTTTTTGTATGCTAAAGTAGATTCAAGAAGATTCGTTGATGGACTCCGTGCTTCATGATGCACGTTAAAGTACACACTATTGCGCAGTCTGAACATCTATTAACTGTGCTCTAATAACTTATCAAGGGCCACCCGTACCTTTCTAGAAATGGAATCATTTACTACGGCCTTACGCATTTCAAAATCAACAATGGAATTCGCAGCCTTCTGTTCATTACCATTAGACACCCATTGTTTCCAACCAATAAACTAAAGACCCAAGGAAACCGTAACAATCCTCATAATTGTGTCCCAAAGCCCTTTCGCTTTGCGACGGTCAGATAGCCAATTCGCACTCTGCATGCTCCTCAATTTAGCAGTGTAAAGTAAGAAATATTTCTAAAGCTGTAAAAGCTTTCGATGGGGGAGTAAATTTGGACTCTAATTTAGAAACTGGCAAGAACCTTGGAAATCAGAGCAATGAATATTTATCGTAACTCGGGAAGCCGAGGAGAGAGCGACTCCAATTACAATACTCAATAAAAAATCCTTTGCTCTCACATTAACGCGTTCGGTGTTCATACTGGGGCATAAATTATTAATATTATCTCAAGTAAGTAGGTCACGAAATAGTTAGGATGTTAAAAAATTAAGATTCTTAACTCCGTAAAATATTTTTAGCATAGACTAAAATACTGCATCGCTGCTCGTTGAAGTGAGACAATCAAGGGAGAGATGCATTTCGTCATAATCATATAATACTTATGTTATTTAAGGTTTAAAGTTCTGTTGACTGGAATCCGACAGTGCTGTCAAGCACTGTTCCTAATTCACTAACAATGATCGATCACTAAGACATTTTAAAACAGCAAAAGCCAGTCTTCTCAGTATACTTATTTCATTATGATTTGTCTTTACAGGAACTACCTGACGGTAGAGGTGGAAAAGACCCCTTTCCGCTGCTATTGAAGAAGATGAAACTTCCAAAGAAATGGAAAGAAAAGCCAGGTAGGTACTTAACATTCGTTTGTTCTACACTTAGATTACATACGGTCATAAATTTTTAGATAGGATTATAATTTGAAAGTTTGTCTTTATATGACGCCCTAAAAGCCGTTCAGTATAAAATAACACTCTGCTCATCTATTTTTGAGTCAAGTATTAACTTTACTCAAGTGTAGCAAAAACTAGCGCTGAACAGAAAAACTCTTAGAGTAATGATCGGCTCAATGGCCGGCCCTTGCTAGACGCGAGAAATTTCTATAAAAACTAAAGTGTGCCGATGACATCAAAGGTGCAATTTTATCGAAAGGAAAGACAATGAAAACAAGTAGGGTAAACCAAGGTATTACTGGCCACTATCAGTAACTGGCCACTTTCTAGTTTAATACTCCGAAATATGATTGTAACTTTATAGTCTTAAATTAAAATTTAAAATGATTATAAGTTTATAACCTTATTTATATTCTTCTACAAAATATCTACAATCTTATTTCAAAGCATTAACCTACAAAGTGGCCAGTTACTGATAGTGGCCACAGTAATACCTTATTTTAACGTATTTTTTTTAAGATATTCAAAGTTATAGAACGAATTATTCTCATTATTATATAAATAAACAACATCCAGACACAGTGCTTATCACACGAATGTTTACCCTGGGCGGGATTCAAACCCGCGACTCTGTGCTTCGAAGGCAGCCGTACGAACTAGGCTACGGGGCCGTCGTAATTCATTATTAAAACAAGTTACCGCTTTTTACAAGTTTTTAGCATCATTGATTTCAGTGAGATAGTTTTCAGCAAGTGAGATGTGTCGAGACTATAAAGGAATGTCAAAGCCATAAATCGACTCTTAAGCTTACTTTTTGAGCCATTTGTTCTTTTTTTGAGCCTAAACTAGGGTATTATAGCCTATGGTGTTCTTGACTTGAAAATTGAAATATTTTAAACAGATATAACCATAAGTAGGCTACATTTAGGAATGGTACAAATAAATAAACCTTGTATAATACTTTGGAAGTGCACCGTAGGGATTACTTTGTGCAGCAAAGCGCGTTAAATCCAGCAAAGTGGAACATCGAAACGCTATTTGAAAAGTTAAATGTGCGGAAACAAAGTGTGAAACGTAAAGCTGAACGGACTTTTTATTGGAAAACAACTTCGTTTCTATTTATTGAAGGTTTTAAAAATATTTTATGGGACGTAAATTTAAATATATTTTGTAACCGGTTAAATAAAACGTGTTACAATCAAATAACGCAAAAATGAAACTGAACAACTTTCTTTCTGAAAGTTTTATGAAAACATAATGTATATTTATTTACTTTGCATACAAGTTGATTTGGCCAGTTGATCTGATTAGTAAAAAGTAAAAAAATAATAATAGCAATTTCTGGTGTATGGAATAAAATAAATAAAACAAAATATTTTTATTTAAAGTAAGATTTTTCAAAATCATTTTCGAAAGTCAAAACTAATAAATACCAAGGACCCCGGGACCAGGAAACTTGGTACAAAGATAGAATAGACCTTGGAGAAGGACATAGGCTTCATTTTACCGCAGGAAAAATGGTCATTGCCACGGAAAAAACTGTATGCGCGAGCGGGGCGCAAAGTTAGTAGATATAACACTAAATTTAAAAATGTAATAACCCCCGACACAAAACCGTTACTTGATCCTTTCAACAAATAGAAAAGAGCTGATAATCTTCAAATGGCTGAAGATATTTTCTTGGATCATAGCTAAGAATACTCTCGATTGTGACACCTTGCAAACAAAAACAACTAGGTCAAAATCGGCGCATCCGTTTAGGAGGTACGATGCCACAGACAGACAGACACACACATGTAAAACTTATAACACCCCTCTTTTTCGTCGGGGGTTAAAAATGGTGTTGTTCGTTTCAGTGACTTTCCCGTCGATCGTGCTGGAGACGACGGAGGAGGAGGTGACGACCTACTACGTGCCCAAGGACCTGCTGATAGGGGAGACGGTGTTCGTGCTCGGCCGCCGCTTCCTCATCTACGACTGCGACGCCTTCACCAGACATTACTATAGGTCAGTTCACATTTTACAATACTATATTTTCTTCTCTCTCCTTAATCAACCAGTAACAAAACTACCCACAGCTGGGTGGTCGATCGCACGATCCTGTGCCATCCGCATCCAGCAAGATCCAACCGACCTGACAATATTGTCGGACCATCGGGCTGGTGGTCTGCCTACTGGCCTTCTTGCTCCCCTTGTATTGGCGACCACTCCACAATACAATACAAACAATATCTATATATATATTACGCAAGCCCGATTTTTGTACAGGGTATCAAATCCACATGCGAGGTCCGATATTGATAAATTATACCTCATTAGCTTCGTCTCATCCTGGAGGGGTGCATAAAACTCTTAGTTTTTTAAGTTTTTTAACAAAATACCAATTAAAAGAAGGTAAAAATAAAGCAAGGATTTGTTTACATTAAATGACATAAATGACAACCACTCAAATTTTAGATTTTTTTTTTTCGTATAGGTAATGGCGTTGGCTTCTAGGGCACTTTGCAAATGTCAATAGACTGAAAAAGAATAAATAGCTAGAAAAAAGCAATTCATCCTTTTTCCTTGATGCACCTGCAGGTTGTGGTAAAACGTATGTGCAAAAAACTTTACTTGCCAAAGTAGCGAGTGTTGGTCGCATTGCTGTGCCAGTAGCATTTACCGGTAAGTATTGCAGCAAGCTTAGTTAACGGAGGTCGAACACTTCACAATCAATTCAAATTGCCGATACCAATTCTTGATTCGTCTGTATCTGGTGTTAAACCTGATTCTTCTCACGGGAGATATCTTGACAGTGCCTACCTTATAAATTGATGAAGCGAGTATGATACCGGCAGCAGCCTTGACAGTAATCGATCGCATGTTTCGGGATATTACAATTAATGAAGATAGACGACGACAACCATTTGCTGGAAAAGTTGTATTATTTTCTGGTGACTTTAGATAGACTCTGCCGGTAGTGCCACATGCTGGACGGGCAGTAACAATCGAAAACTGTATTAAAAATCATCGTTTGTGGTGATACATGACTTTTCTAAAGCTAGATAAAAATATGCGAGTAAATGAAGGACAAGACGAATTTGCAGATTACTTGCTTAAAGTTGGAAATGACACTCTGCCAAAGGACGAATGTGGGCAGTCAATATTAGATTCGTCTTTTAGGAATTGGTTCGCCGATCGTGACTTGGACAATTATAATAATATACATAAAAAAGCTATTCTCACACCGACTAATGAAATCTGTTCAAAAATTTATTTGAAAGTTCTCGAGCGTATCTCTAGCGAAGAAGTAACATATAAAAGCGTAGATACAGTGATATCAGATGACTCTGATTCTAATATAAATTTTCCGACGGAATTTCTTAACAGTATTAAAGTAAGTGGGCTTCCCAGACACGAGATTAAATTAAAAATTGGTGCTATTGTCATGCTCATGAGGAATCTAAATACGGCCAAAGGGTTGATTAACGGAACTCGGTTTCAGTTAATAAAACTATATACCAATTCTTTAGATTGTCAGGTTCTGACGGGTGCAAGTTCAGGCGAAAGAGTTATTCTTCCTAAAATAAAGTTTAGCCCTTTAGACTCCATCCTTCCATTCAAATTACAAAGATTTCAGTTTCCAGTTACTTTTGCATTTGCGATGACAATAAACAAGAGTCAGGGGCAATCTTTGAAAAAAGTAGCTGTCTATCTTCCAAAACCAGTATTTTCTCACGGGCAGCTTTACGTGGCTTTAAGTAGAGCACAAGTTTTTGACGGTATAAAGATATTTATAGAACAATATAAAGATCAAAGAATAATCGGACAATGCCAAGGTTTTACTACTTCAAATATAGTCTATCACGTTTGTTAATAAGTTAATATTTTGAAGTTGGTTATATTTTATAGGGTTTTTCTTACTTTTCAGTTTTTTTCGGCGGTTTAATTTTTTATATTATTTCAATTGGCGTAAATTAGATCTAAGATACATAAATGGTTATATGTGAAAATTAGAATGGTTAATGTCAATATTTTGTTATGAAATAATCGAAAAAAAAAATAATGAAAGAAGCTGTTTTAATTTTATTTTTTCAACGCTAGGTAGGTACAGTCAAGGTTCCATCAGATAATACGAGCGAGCGAGAAATCCAACCAATATCTGACGGTGACTTTACCTACTTATTAAATGTTATCATTGTTTAGAGTCCGTTTCCTATTAAAAGGGTCGTGGTTTGTATGGGAGCCTATTCCACGACTTTTTTCTTTCCTCACAGTCTCTATATCGTCGATTGTAGGAATATTTATATTACAAGTAGGTATAAATAAATATCCAGGGTGTAATTTAAGTCGTGTTTTATTAGTGTTATTCTGATTCGGTAATAATAATAATTAAAAGGTCAGAAAGTCATAGATGAATATCGAAAATCATATTTTATTTTTATTTCTGCCGTGAACATTTCTCAAAATGTTTGCACCAAATTTTAACTGATCCTATTTTGTTACCAACATTTACTAAAATAAGTTGACTTTTGTATTCTCATATTTAGGATGATTGTAGGCAATAGAGAACCTTAATGACTAAAAAATGCTAACTAAAGTCTAATTTCTCAAATGATTCTTGATATCAAAATAAGAATCAATGAAAGTTTCTTAAGTTTTTTTTAAATTGTTATGCAAAACTTTTGACAAATGTTCATTTCTACGTTGTGATTATAAAGCAATTAGGCTCAATTCTGGTGGGTTATATTTTATTATTATTAAGGCACCATTTCATTCAAATGTGTGTTTTGAGTACAGTATCGAAAAAATGCCTTAAAAATGGTTTATGTTTTCCTATAATATTACATTACCATATTCTAGCCGGCGTTTCGACGCCGCTACGGGTCTCTAGTATTCTTTATTGCACAAGAATAATTTACATAGTTGCATAATTAATCAGGAAAAGAATACTAATGGTAGCCCACCGATGGGCTCGTGCATACTCTGAATTCAGGATGAACATTGAACAACAGCCTTCGTGGTCGAGTGGTTAAATGCTGGTCTCATGTTACAGAGGTTCCGGGTTCGAATATCGGTGCGGCACTTGTCGAACAAATATCACTTTACGAGACTTTCCCCGATTTGGTTAGGACGTTGCTGGCTGAATAACCTGATTGTCTGAAAAAAATGGAGATTCCGTGCTTTGGTCCTAGCTGGTATCTACGGACGGATGTAGTCTCGTTATACGTTATACGAGTGCAATAAATAAATAAATGAGTAGCTTTGGGCGGCTCAATAATTCCGACACCAGGGTTGGTGAAGTAGGTTTACCTCAAAACACACACAATAAGCAGGCTTTCAAAAACGAATCCAGTGAACCTAGAACCTCGTTAACAGCTCATATATGTCCCCACCGAGGGGCTCGAGCTTACCCTGATACCAGGGTGAATAGGTCTTAGTCGACCACGCTGGCCTAGTGCGGGTTGGTCAACTTCACACACAATCTTTGAATTTCTTCGCACTACGGTGAAGGAAAACAAGCGTCGAATAAACGTACATATGAATTCGAAAATCGAAAACACATAGGTACGTGCCGAGCTTAAAACCCGCGAACTTCGGAATGGAAGTCAACGGGCCTAGCCACTTGGCCACCGACGCCCTTAACCTAGAACCTAGTCTGTTAGAAAAAAAATCGTTACCTAAAACGATTATAATATATTTTTTTATAGAAAATAACCTTAATATTATGAACGTAAGTTTGTTTGGATCTTAATTCTGCTTTCATGCCTGAACTATTGAAAGGGTTTAGATGAAATTGAGTATAGCATGGTGCTAGTTACAAATAAAAGTGGTACGATCCAATGAAATGACACACTCTGGTATAAATAAATAAATAAGTCTAGTAAGATAAGAAAATAAGTGATATTATACCAAACAAAAGACTAATTTACTCGTATATAAGGCGGAAAAAAGATACCTACACTTATATTGTGTAGGCCTTTCTCAAGATTTTAATAATTACTTGCCATTGTTGTATAAGGTAAATAATATAGCTAACGAACGAACCCGCGGTTGCTGGGCCATTAACTGTATTATACAATTATTGACACGATGTCTCCAATAACAGAGATATCTTCCTCATTGTAGCATCAGTCATTTCCTTTAACATGATAAGATTTCATTCCCCTTTAATAAAAAAACGACCAATCTGAAGTAAAATAAACGTACCTACTTATTTATTAGCCAAACTAAAATATAAACAAAGTATATATTTTTGTAGTGAAATGCTATCTAACTATCCAGCTTATTACAATGTAAGTAGTGAGTTAGTTTAGTAGAGTGGCTCTATCTATACTTGCCATGGTTTTTTTTTCTACCAACATCTCTTTTAAAATTTCCCCAAAAGAATCGGATTCGTATCTTCTCTAAATAGTACAAAGCTTCTTTTCTAATAGTTATGAAATCGAATTAAAATTTATTTATTTATTTAATTAGATATATCATCGACAGTTTCACATTTGCATTCTTATATTTAGTATTAAATTAAAATGTTTAATTAACTCACAAACGACTCCTGTGAAAAGTAATGAACTAAATTAAATGATTTCATGTGATTAATCAGATTGGTACCTAATAACTAGTTCCCACGTAAACCATTACAGGACAATGTTAGGCATCGAGCAGCCGCCGCGCTACGAGATACCGCAACAACCGAAGAAAGAGTTTCCCAAGGTAAGTGCGAACACGTCTCTACATTGCAAATATACGTAACAAACATTTAAAATTATTTATTGAAACTGATTTGATATAATTACAAATTAAAGTTCATTTAGATTTATAAATCACTTCACTTATATTATTTTTTCAATAAACTAGTCTATAAAGTAGGTACTTAGACGATAACTACGCCACCGACGACGCGACGACGCGCGACGCCTAGAAATTGAACTAAATCAGACAGAAGGTGACTGACTGAAGGTATACCTAATATTATGGCAGCAGTGTATTTTTGACAAAATAACATACACTGTCTTTCAAAAATAAACGTGGACCCCTTGCGCTCTTATAAATAAAAATGCTAACTTAACTGTGATCCCGTCTCTGCAAGCGAAGGCCAAGTCCGGAGGACGGACGGATCTACTATAGGTATTACTTACTACTTTATATTTCTTTTCTTTTCACTGTAATTTATCGCTGATGTACAAAACATAATGATCGAAAAACATCACATTTCCCAATTAAGTCATCATCATCATGATTTCAGCCAAAAGACATCCGCTACTAAACAAAGGCCTTCCTAAAAGATTTCCACAATGAGCGCTTCTACGCTGCCTTCATCCAGCAGCTCCCGTGACTCTCACCTCGTTGGTCCACTTTTTGGAGATCTCGATTAAGTAGGTGTTTAAAAATATACTAAAATGTGTTTGTGTTTTTAAATCAGAAACTTCCACCGCACATCGGGATAGGGTCTCCAGAAGACACGCTGCAGTCATGCTTCGGGCTCATCCCCAAACCACCATTTAAAGACCTCATCAGATATAATCTGAATGCTAACAAGGTGAGTAAAACCTACCTCAACTGTAGGTATATGATATTGTCAATGTTTTAATAGGTAAGAAGAGCCGCGTCTAGTCTAACATAATATGACAAACCATTAAAAACGGTTTTAAATCTAATAAAATACAGTTATCAACTTATCAATAACCTTGTCGCTTGAGAATATTTTTAGTCGTGTAATCCTTTGGAAATTATTCGGTTCATAGATAAGCGCGGCACAAATAAAATCTACCTCTAACCTCTATGGTAGTTCACGTACCTATTTATCTACCGTATATATTTCTCATCTAAACAGTACCTAAGATACCTGTGTGAGCTGGAGGAAATCCATCCGGAAGACACTGGGCGGCAGTTCGTGCTGCTGTTCAGCCTGGCTGACAGCTCGGTGAGGATCGAGGAGATCCCGCGGCGGAACTCCGGCCGCCGCGAGGGCAGGTTCCTCAAGTCCATGAAACTGCAAATGCCTGACTCCGACCCCAACTTCCCTACATATTACACACCCGACAAGTTCTTTATTGGTAAGTAAATAGGTACATGTAAATTGTACAGATGTTTTATCTCCCGAGTGCAGCGAGCCATACTTGTGTGTACACATTGTTTCTGTGTACGTTACGCTCAGTTTAGTGCTGTTACACACTAGCGCGTCAAGTGCGTCATTTTGAATTATACACAGCGGAAGGATACAAATCGATTTTATCAAAACTCTTAGCAGACAAAAGTTTATTTATTTTATTTATTTCACGAAATTTACGGTTTACCTACAAGAAAATACTTATTTGTTTTTTTTTATTATATTTGAAATATCGAATTGGCCTTCAGTAGGTAGGTATATTATAAACCCTAGATCTGTAACAAACGGTAAAACTTAAAAAATAAAATAAAAAAAAAATTAATAATAAATTAGAAGGAGACCTGTCATCGGCCTGGCTCAGAGACCGTCGAACTTCGACAAGACTCTACTCCGACAAGACACTACTCCGACAAGTTCGGTAGGTTAGGTTAGGTTAGGTTTTATGTTTTGTCGGAGTAGAGTCTTGTCGGAGTTTGGTTTTGGATTCCTTCGGCGGCCTATCTACACCAAAAATAGAATAAAGATGAATTTCAGATGCGTTATCTGCATGCAATTCGCAGGTGCAGTGATTCCGGTATTCAAGCACCGGTTCAGGATCATCGGCTGCGACCTGTACGTGTACCGCTACATGAGCTCCAACCCCGACAAGTTCCCGCAGGAGGTGATCGACAACGTGCGCAACTACCACATGCGCGAGGGCAACTTGGCCGACGAATTAGAAGTAAGTGATAACATTCATAAACATCAGCCCCCATATTAGTCCTTCGGCTATAACAAGAGATATGTAAAACACGCTCTGTGAAATGCGACTCTACGTGGAGACATTCTAGCTCAGACGAATCGATACTCGCCGAAAAATTCACGACTACCAGAGGTCTAAGACCAAGTAAGTGGGTGGCAATCCTACCAGCTGCGCCAGTGTGTTACTTTGGCGTTCAAATCCTACCACCTGCGCCATCATTTATCTATCAAAATGCTTGCCTATTCTATTCTATAGGCAACATGCATGCCTATGCTATTATGTAGGTAGGTAGGTACCTACATAAATATAGTTTATTAAAATTTTGAACTCTATAACTAAATCCATTGAATTCACAGGCAGCAGCCCGAGAGGAGCAGGCAGCAGAGACTCGCGCGCAACTGGCTAAGATCGGCCAACAGGCGGTGGCAGAACCCAACGCGATGGAGAAATGTCTGCAGGCCCTGGACGTGGTGGAAGGCAGCGAAATGCCATACCGCGCGCCCTCGCCGCTACCCACCACAGATCGTATCTCCTACGATGAGAGCTTGCACGAAACCAGGATGAGGTACACTAAACATGGAAGTTAAAGCCCGCCCAGTAAAATAAAAAAACATCAAAAATTTAATGACTAGTCTACTATATAAAAATAAGTCGGGTTTCCTTCCTGACGCTACAACTCCAGAACGCACGAACCGATTTCCACGGTTTTGCATTCGTTGGAAAGGTCTCGGGCTCCGTGAGGTTTATAGCAAAGAAAAAAACTGTTAACGCGGGCGGAGCCGCGGCGGAAAGCTAGTAGTGTAATAAAATACAATGGAAACATTGAGAAAAAAGACAAGTGGCGCCCTCAGAGCGGAATTTTTATTTTTCTGGTCAGTTAATAAAACAATATACTATCAGCAATCGAATATCAAAATGTATAGGTTAACTGACAAGCTTAATAACATAATGTTTCCATAAACTACGAGCAAAAGCTAAAAGTGAGCATGTAATTTATTTATTTACTTTGTGATACAGGCAGAATTAAAACCGCGTAGATAGGTGTCACTCACTGGGTTGTTACTAGTAAAAAACTACGAATGAGTTAAATACCTATGTTTTTCGTAACCTTTAAGCCTAGCATGAATCACGGTAACAAACGACTATCTCACATTTGTCTGTCAAAAAGACGCGAGAAACCACTGTCATATTAGAATATCCTCCAATAGGAGAACAGTATAGGTACGCAAGACAACACTATGTCTATCACACGTAAAATGCTAGCCCTGTTCTATTTTTAACCAAATTGCCATTCCAGCAAACCGGTTTGCGACGAGGTGTTGCCACTGAAAGGCATCCTCAAATCGGGAGCAGCGGCGATGCCGAAGGACGACCAGCAGAAGGTGGTGTGCTTCAGCGGGCCGGCGACCGGGGACCGCCGCGAGCCCCCCAAACCGCAGAAACCGAAGTACCCGTCCGGACAACAGCCGCACTTCGATGACGACCCCGACTTCTGCGAGCGGTACAAGGAACCGGTTAGTCTCAGTCTCTATACGTATCTTTTTACGTACAGTAAACTGTCTTCGAGACCTAATTACCGAAGCGATAGGAGCGAAACTCGATCTAAGTTAAGGTAAGTATATAAGCTGGCTTTAGAAGTATAACGGCTAAACATTTTTTTAATGCACTATCTTCCTGTAAGAACAAATTTTTGATACTTCTATAATAATTATGATAATTTTTCCACTGACATTTATTTATTTATTCTAAAAAACAGTGAAAGTTTACAGTCTAAACCAAAACACTTACACTGTCACGGACATTACAATACAAAATTATGAAATAGAGACTTACAATAAATTTAGATAAAGAATAATACGTCTTCCTTCCGCATGCAAAAGCGCACACTTACGAGAGAATATTAAATTCAGTTTAAGATTTAGCGCGAAAAGTATATTGATTTCCAGATTAGTTTTGGAAAGGATTAGTTTATACATATAATTTATATCTTCTTGGATTGGTTGTATTACAGAAGACGGCTTATTTGTAATTATTATTTGTCAGAACTACAAGGAGCGTGCAGAGTGGCGCGCGCGCAACGTGTGCCAGTACGACATCATCCCCAAGCGCGTGCGCGAGGAAAACTTCTACGAGCCCGATCCCGATAAGAAGAAACAGCTGCTACCCGGGTACCTGGGCAGCTTCAACGTCGACTGCAAAGAGGTGAGTTCATATTCATCGTCACATCTCTACTGTGACGTCATCATTGTTAGTAGTCCCTGCCGAATGGATCGAGCCTACCCGAATCAGTGTGAATACACCCGGCCGGCCGTTGATTCCCAATGGAAGACAACGGCCCTTAGCCATTGCACCACTGACACTTTTCTCCTCTTCGTCATCGTATTAAATCAGATATAATGCTAAAGACGTTGCTAACGACCACTGACGCAGGTGTTGCGCTCATAAAACGCCTTTAATGCATGAAAAGATTCATTTTCACTTTCACAATATCAGACAAAGAATTATAATACCTATATTACAGTGTCGTAGTGCTAAGCGAGCCAATATTAATTAATTCGATTGAATATACTCGTAGGTGCACTAGCGCTTCTAGCGGCAAATTCATTTATACGCAATAGCCGACAGCCCGTTATTCGTACTAAACCACACTAAACTTAAAAGTTTCTCCAGAGGAACTTTTCCCTCTCTTCTCTTGGCCAGTTTAAGTATACATTTGAGAATAACTTATGCTTGTAACGTTTCTTAAAAAATAATTCTGCTTCCAGATAATAATTTAGTTTCATCTATTGAATCAGGTTCCAGATTATATGCGGCTCCCACCAGATGCGTACGAAAAAGTCAAGTACCTTCGGAAGGAAGTGCCGGATATATCTCCGGCGGCGGCGCGCGTGGCCGACTACCCGTCCATGCCGCCGCCGACGGTGGAGTCCTGCGTGAATCCGCCCCCGGAAGAGACGGGCCCGTGCGCTCCGAGACAGGAGGAGGACGTCGCGTTCGCGTGCCCGCACGTCGAGCCTATCCTACCCTGCTGCCCGGAAGACAAGAAAACCGACGACACTGAACACACTAAGTTATAGTAGTTAGATTCCATTCGGGTTAAGACTGTCAATTCGACAAGTTCGTATATTATATATATGAAAATTTATAGTAGATAGATATGCAGAGATAGAGCTAGGTCTTCTGTGACTAAGTAGAGCTTTATAAGCTACCGAGATAGGTAATGTCAAAACGCTTGGCACTCGCTTCCAATGATGATGATGTGAACGTAAAAAAAAATACTAAACCTGAGCCACATTTCAGGGGCTAAGAAGCGCCGCCAACAATAATGCTTCGCAAAGTAAACAACTTTTCGAAAATTCAGGTGATTTTGAAGATGGACTGCTGTAGGTTATTAGTAGCCAAGCCATGTAAGTATGTTCTCTAATTATTATACTTCACTGTAGTATAACGACATCGAACTATAATTAACAGTTATGATATAACCGACAATACCATATCTTCAAAAGACAGTTCTTTTCGAAACCTTGTTTACAGCGAGTAGTTATTTTTTTACAGATGACGGTGCTACTTAGCCTTAGGGAGCCCCTTAGTATAATTATACAATCAATGGATATTATTCTGGCTGTTGTGATATTATTTAGACTGAACTACCAGAAAGATGTTCTGATAATTCTGACCAAGACCGTACAAATTTTTCGATATTTTTACATATGTAACGAATGAAGATTTTAATTACAAGTAGCTATTATTAATCATTTGCCGTTTTATTTAAAGTCGGTATATTGTAAAATATTATTTTATTTTAACAAACACTTTATAAAAGTTATTTATAACTATTTTACGACTGGATACCAACTTATTTTACTATCAGCATTAATTACAAGGTTACTTTTTATTACAAACGCAACGTGTCAAAGTGATATTATAAAGGGAATGTAATAGTTTAGATCAATTACATTGGGATTGTAGAAAATATAACAATATATACAGTCATAACTCATTCATAATTATAAATTAAAAAACCATAAGCAGTCCATATTTTACAGTAATAAGAATATAATTTTTGTCTTTGTAAATCACTGCTCCGACTGTACTATGAATTGGTAACTTACCATTCTGATATAAAATAGTGGAAAAGTATCACAGACCCGATACACTCTTTCAATGTACAATAATTTATTTCATATATTTATTTCATACAACTTTATTATGATACACGATTCATTTTTCCTTTGGGCAGATATAATGATAGCATGTTATGCCACGTAGATAATAACGAGTACAATAACAGCGAGAGTGACGAACATCCCTCCGAAGAGGACGTATTTGTCCTGCACGACCCTCCGCTCGATGAGCGAGATAGTCGCGTTGGACAGCCCTAGCGTATTGGCCAGATCGATGATCCGGCGGTGAGCACCCTTAAGGGTTTCCCTGTTGTATTTTAGCGTGTCCAAAATATTGGTTCCTGGAACGAGAAAAAAGACAGATTAATTAGTGAACACAGGTTTATAAATCAAGGAGAATTAATATTTTTTGTTGCGCGGGTAAGGAGGGATGCGTGCGAGTTGTATATAAAATATGTTATCTGTCCATAACAGGCTTCGTAGCCAAGTGGTAAAAGGGTCGTTTCTTATTACAGAGGATCTAGGTTCGAATCCCGGCACTGAACAGAAAAACAGTTAGAGAGATTCTCCAGCTTGGTTTAACAGAACACAGCTGGCTGAATCATGTAGTGGTCAGATAATAAGAATGACGACTCCGTGCTTCGGAAGGCACGTATAAATTTAGCTATTTAGGAATGTAGTGATATAACGAACCACGATTCTGGCACCGGGGGTAAATGACAACCCAAAACGTTGTTTGTTCATGGTTCCAGTATACGTAAAGATATAAGTTTATTCTTTGTGTACAAACTGGACACTTTTTGAGAATATATTGTTTGCGATACTAATATTTTGAGAATATAATATTCTGCGAATGATGGTCGCAAACTCATACCAGTACCAAGATAAGTTCAAAGTATTAATTTTGATTCTGATTAGCTACGAAGTCAGCTAGGCCAAGGCCGAGATAGACCTTTGATCTCATCGTAATAAGAGTCAAGTTTAAGGACTATGAAAAGTTTAATCGTGGTTTTCTTGTATTAAATTGCCTCCCATTTGATATTGAGAGCTATATCAATATTTATATAATAATAAATCAATATTGATTTGCGTCTTAGCTAATATTTTATAAATTTCCACTTGCACGATTAGCTAACAATTCAATGTTACTCGTTGTCCTAAAGTAAAAATGCTACTACAGGATCATTAAGATATTGCTTATTTTTCGAAAAGGAATACTACAACCATTAGCTACTTAGCTTCATAATTAGTCTTACAGTGGTAAATCCCAAACCGGTCGAGTCGCGAATCGTACGGAAACAGCACTACGTATCTATGAAGTAATAAGCATAACTTGTTTTAGTTCAACATCAGCGCGATGCGATCAAGGGCACCTAAGTCGATCTTTGGATACATGGTTAGTCATTCACATAAATATATTAAGCGCCTCTTCCGTGATGTTTACTTATCTACTCATATTATTCGAATTGCCCATAAATTTTATTTGCGTGTCACAGGTCGAGACAATGGCGAGGTAGTTAGTGGCACAAGATGTATGTAATTATTTACTTCGAGAACAGAAGTGTCGCGGGCCGGATGCCGTTAATATCGCTGCAGCCGCTCTACTAAAACCTAGTTGTAATTATACCTGCAGCTGCATATCATCAAAATCATGGTCACCCGGCGTCTGCACTCGACCGGTGTCTCGATACAAGTCAAAGCGAACAACAAAAAATACTAAATTATGCGAATCAGTGTTCCACGGACGATTTAGTAGACGGAGCCTGTGTTTGGAGAACGCAACAAACATGTGGTAAGTCAATTTAATATTATTTTATTTACAATTTAACTTGACCTTTCCCGTTTCAAGTTCAAAGCTAATGAATCAACAGAGTGGAAGGTGTATGGGGTCATTAAAATTGTTATTATTAACAGCTAGTTTATTTTTAAGTAAATGTTGGCGTATAAATCAGAATTTTCTAAATTGCTATTTATAAAAGGTATTTTTCACTGCTCTCTATTCAGTTCGGAACAAGTGTCCATATTAACTTTTATAAAATTTTGACTTTAAATACTTGTAAATGAATGGGTATTGGAGTTCACTTTTAAGGCGAGTGTCGGCCACGAAGTTCCGTACACAACTTGCGACCACACGAGCAACAGATGATGAGCTTGTTACTGCCACAAGTGCCACAACGTCATTAGACACTATATATTAATTAGCTATCTATATCGCTTTACCTATTTATTTTGTCTTACGCACGAAAATAAAATATTCCATTCAGAAGAATTAGATATTTTTCAAACTGATTTCCATACAAAAGAATGACGTATAATGGGAGATGATAATGACCATCCAACAACAATATAATTATAAATAACTGTAGCATCCTGCTTCAATAAATGAACGTGTATTTCCAAGTGATCTTACATTGTATTGTAGTAAACATGTAATAGGTACGCGCCATTCTTTAAACACTTAGTACTTTTTTCGCCTTAGAATTAAAAGTTTTATCATCCATAGGCGTGAAATATATATTTTTCATTATTTATAGTAGAACTAACATTTTATTATATATTTTTTACCAGTCTTACCTGATAGATAGCATATAGGTACGTGACCGATGATGCTGCACATAGATATGGATAAACAGTATTTTAGTATACAGTATTTTAGTAGAAGTAGGATTACGCAGGGCTTGAATCCGGTATTTTGAAAACCCCTAAATAAAGGTGTTTAGCCTGGTATTTGCATTCCGCTCTTTGAATTCTGCTCGGAACGAAAAGTCGTTTTGAACGTTATGCTCTCTCATTCAGACAAAAGCTATTCGGAGGAACGAGCGAAATTTTTAGCCGGTTAATTGAACAGATACCGAAATCATTTCGCTCTTTGAGCAAAAGCAGAAAAAATATGGGATCCGGAAGAGTGAAACCGAAACAATAACGCCCTCTTGCGCAATGTATGGAGATGCGAAATACCTGGTTTGAAATTTTTACCAGTTAAGCAAGCCCTGGAATGACGACGCAAATATTAAAACATTTGAAAGTTAATATAATTAATATGAGTCAATATGAGATGATCAAGAACTTCGTCGAGTATAAATATGAAGAACAAAGAGACCTTTTAAAACCTATGTTTCTTAGAATACAATAAAATATTATTGTCTACAGCACGAAAAATAAAAATTGTTAGGCTTATAGCCTATTATATATACGAGTATTAACAGTTTCTACCAGGCAACCCATGTAGTTTTCGAACATTTTAAGGCAGGGAACTGCACTGGCACATTTTCAAGTTAGTAACTGAATGTAGGTATTTGTGGTTTTGTCATCAATTATGTATTTTTTTTAAGAAATATAAATAAATAAATAAATAAAAATAAATATGTGAGGAAATGTCAAAAGTAGGCAGAGCCTGTACTATGGATGTCAGACATATATATTACTAGCTGTTCGCCCCGCGGCTCCGCCCGCTCTTAAGGGTATGAAAAATAGATAGTAGCCGATTCTCAGACCTACTGAATACGCTCACAAAATTTCATGAGAATCGGTCTAGCCGTTTCGGAGGAGTATGGGAACGAAAACTGTGACACGAGAATTTTATATATAAGATTATTATATACATAATATACAACATCCTGCTGCCACAAGGCAAATTTAAGTGCTCATCACACGAATATTTTCTCTGGTCGGGATTCGAACACGCGACGCGAAGGCAGACGTACCTACTACAAACTAAGCTATGGGGCCGTCAGTATTCAGTATTGTTATCGTCAATTGATTATTTACATTTTATTAATGTAAAAAAAGAGTCTATAAAACTCTAAACAAACGAAATCTGTCATCTGCAGAAAATAACTAAAAAGCAGAAATTACTTTTTATTGCAGACAACCTAAAATCAAACTAATTCAAATAATAATCTAATCACGATCATAATGTCCGATCGCATCTAATTTTATAATAATGTGAAAGATGTGTGAAAGTTAATTAATTGTTCTGCTCTCTCCTAAATTTCTGAGCACATTTGGATTGAGATATTAATTACCCTGGATAAATACACTACTTTTATCTTTTAAACAATCAGTTTTCTGAAGACTTTTGTTATTAGTTCAAAACGTTTTTACTAGATGGCGCTACTCTTATAATATAAACACAATGATGAGTTTTTCCTTGTAAAACCATTACTTACCTAACACACATTTTGATACAAGCACAGAAGGCAGAAGCTAGTCTTTTTAAATAAGCAAAACTATTTTCCACCCGTTAGGAAATTCCCTAAACTGGAACTATATAAAATTTGTTTGCATAATGGGGCTAGATTTCAGGCCACTTTTCTGTGCTACAGTAGCAAGCATAGTGCCACCTAGATTATGGAGCTATCAAACAAAATACTAACATTTGGAATAAAAAACAATTTAAGTTTTTTTCTACTTGGCTCCTCTTTTCTTTTTACAAATTGTCTGCCATGCCCTAGCAATAATGCAGAGTGTAGAATAATAAGATCAATATTGTGGGCCTTAATACCCTAATATGTCTAGATAGCTTGTTATTTAGATGCCTTTTTAAGAAAATTAATCGAACTAAATCAGTGAACTGTATAATATATTCCCACCTGTGTGTAGCATTTCATCAACATTTCTGTGAGAGTTTTGTAAAGAGTTCTGTTCCTGCGCCAAAAAATCCACATTGATGGAAGTGTGGTCACTTCCTGGGCCAAACCTTCTGCTCAGCAGCTGCTCGCGATCTTTCATCTCTTGTTCTCTTCTCATTCTTTTGTTTTGAGCATTTGTTAGAGAGGCCTAAAGACACAGAACATTTTTTTAATAATATTACATATTTCTGATATGGGAAGAAAAGAAAACTGTAACTCTTTGCACAATTTGTTAAATTCTACAACCTATATAACTATTAGCATTTTACAATAATACTGTTCCACAATTTGGAAATTAATGGAGGGAGATCAATTCTTGAATAATTTAATTATGAGGACTTTTCCAACTATACCCCTAAGGGTTTGTAACAAAACCTTTAGTTTCTAACACCCTTGTAAATATTTTCTTAGTAATCAATGACTAGCAGTCATGGATTCCAAATTCCAAAATAACAGAATGATATGACAATTTTAGATGAGAACACTACCAAAAGACATAGAAGGCATCTAAGTTTATTATGATTTTATGACTTTTTAAAGTAAAGTAAGGTAATGACAAATACAGAGATAGGTTACTGTTACACCATACCTGTATGTGTTTATTATCATACTTTAACTGGTCCACCCGCATCTTTGCCATCGGTCTTTGGTTAATAGGTGTTTTGAAGACATATATGTCTAGTTTCTCGCAGTTTCTGAAAGTAGAATAACAAGAAACCATCATTAACATATGGCACAACAAACATAACATGAATGAAGGAAATAATGTTAAACATAATTTATTTCACATTTACTTATTTTTTACATAATATGTTTACTTACGCATTGACGGCATTAATTTTCTTTTGAATTTCATTTTCAATTTCTTCTGTATGAACTGGATCCTTTTCAATCTTCATAAACAAATTCGAAGCCTCTTGTAACAATTGATTTGTTTGGTGATATAGGGCCTCCATTATGGCCTTCTTATCCTATATGTATTATGTATGACTAAAAATGAATAGTACTTAAATTTATGAAAACTATTTCTGATAATACTAAATTAAATTGTATCACACGCACGTATACAAATCGGAAGAAAACGTCAGCCGTCAACTGTCATTTTTTTTTTTTTTTTTTTTCATTTTTTCTGGCCTGGATCCAAGTCCTTTCAGCCGTATTCATTAGTTCATTCATTTCATTGTTCATTGTTGTCTTGCTTGTCACATAGTAGGCGTCAACTGTCACAATACAAAGTGTTGCCAAGTAGTGTATGGTCAAAAGTTACATGAATTAACACAAAAAGTGAGATCTTCCCAGTGTGTGCTCTTATTTTACAGGCCAAATTGACAGTACCTATTTTGTCACTTTTTATTCTTAAAAGCAAATTTTGAATAAGAGCTTAAACCTTAATCAGCGATAGGTAGGTAGCAAGGGTAGGTAGTCATAATTTTATATTCATTTGTTTGTAATACCTAATATAATACAACCAACACACACATTACACATTTTATGTTTATGAGAACATAAAATGAGTTCCATTGAAATTCAACGAGAACAATATAACGAGGTCATTTATCTTTAAATTGTGTTTTTTTAGGTTTGTGAAATCGGCATCAAGTAGCATTCAAAAGCAAAGTAAAGCATTATTATGTAATACTCTGGCAATACTAATATATTTGCGCAGTGAATATTCCGAGACGTGCAGACTGCAGAATGAGTAGAATGCTTTTAAAACTTATTTTATTTAATTTACTAAAATTACATTTTGAATTGTGTTATTTTTTGTATGCAATAAATAAAATAACTATGTTTGGTTGGTTGGTAAAATTAAAATCCATAATTTGTAGTTTTTATTTTTTTTAAATGAGAAAATGTTACCTGAGATTTCGAAGCCCGCCAAAATGACACTTTTGTATGAAGTTAAGTTAAGCCGCGATTATACTACACAATTTGTTGGAGACTTACTCAGTTAGCATCCTTACTAAGGACAAGTGTAATTGCAGTAAGGCAGTTAGCATTCTACTTATCGGAGATTGACGGGCCCCGACCGTTCTTACTTCCTTAGTTAGGAAGTTAGCATCCTTACTAAGGATGTTAGCATCCTTACTAAGGACGGGTGTAATCACAGTAAGTAACTTAGCACCCTTAATGCGCATGCGCGCAGTCAGTCGCCGCGCTGAGCTCAATGCGAGCGGGTGTATTTAATGCCGTAATTTTTAGAGATGGATGTCCTCACAGAAAGAAAAAGACGTTTTACAATATAATCGATATACCTATGATACGATAGGTACCGCGTTCTTTTGGAAATGTATGAAAATATCGATCCAAATGTAACTTTAAAAACAATAAAAAAGAAAATTGATGACATGAAGACGACATTTTATAGAGGCACTAGCTTTCCACCGCGGCTCCGCCCTCGTTAACAGTTTTTCCCGCGGGAATGAGGTATTTTCCCGCGGTGAAAGGTAGCCTATGTTACTCAGGGTGAATGTAGCTTTCTAATGTTGAAAGAATTTTTGAAATCGGTTCAGTAGTTTTTGAGTTTCTTCATTACAAACATACACACAAAAATACAAATCTTTCCTCTATATAAAATCGGCAGCCTACTTAGGACAGTGTAAACAGAATAGCCTTACTCCAATTTGTAGAACGCCAATTTGTCAGAGGCTAACAATTGTGTAGTCTAATCGCGGCTTTACACTACGGTATACGGTGCCTATTCCTTAGCACAGAATTTCAAAAAATAATATGAATGAATGAATGAATGAATAAATTTGTCACCGTATCCCGTTTCGATTTCGTTCGACTTTTTTTCGTAATTTCATTGTAGAAATAAGTAAAATAGCAGTTTCAGTGAGGAGTGACTACTTTAAAGAAGATTTAGTGCATTTACAATGGGTGACGCGTGCCGAAGATGCCTGTCACGAGTCCCTCATGCCACCCTTATAGCAACCATTATGTGCTGTTTGGGCGTGGGGGTTTTCTGTGGAACGATGTACAAAGGTTCCACTCTTTCAATACTTATGTTTGACGAAGTTTTCCACTTTCGCCTTATCTGGATAGAGGCCTTGCAAATGATCTTCATAGTCGGTAGTGCCTGCATGGCTGCCTTGGGTTTCATGTTGCTCTGTTTGGGATGTTTGACTACGGGTGCGACAAGGCAGAGAGTATACCGGGCCTGGAGGGCCCGAGTGGGTGGCAGGATATCGTGTGCTGTGTTCATGATTATCACCTACATTTTGACACTAACCTGGATCATTCTACTCGGCTTCTTAGTCATCACAACATTCCTGTTTACTATATTCTGGAAGCTATGCTCGAAACCGAAAAACATTGAACTTCAGACATGTATTGACTTCACACAATTTGATTTCATGTTCCCATCAAATGTCAAGCAAGAAGATATGAGAATATGTGAAGCACATAAAATTAAATTGTTCTGCAAGGATTATGTAGAGAAAGCCGAGTTTATGTTTATATTGGCTATGGTTTCGTGCATACTAGTTATTTTGAGTCTGGTACATTATTTGATGTGTTTGTCAGCCAACTATGCCCACATTCGAGACCATGAGAAATTCCAGGAGCTGCAAGAGCTTCAATACCTCACCAACCCCGACCTGCATGCCTCCAAAGACCGCTTCTAGTATATGGCCCGCGCACCTTTACTGCGCTCACTGGAAGCTTCCACAAAAATGTGACAATATTCTTAAAATAGTTAAAATGCACCTATTAGTTTATAAGTGTTTAAAAGTGTTCACTGATAAGTTGTATTATTATTGTAAGACTGACATCCAGTGACTTGGATTCAACATTTTGGCATTCTTTACCTCTTACAATCTTAACTAATGTTTACATACATATCTTTATTGGATTGTTTTTGTCAGTGTATATTGCTAAAATTGAAATTATACAAAATGATGTAATTTGCTGTAATAATGAAGCTTTCTAATTACAACTATTGAATTCTACATTCCATAATATTTGTATAAGCAAGCTTATACTCTTTTGTAAGAGAAAGTGTGACTAATGGAGTGGTTGGCTTCAGCTTGATGAAAGACCACACCACTGCCATTTTATATTAAATAAATTCTTATACTGTAGGTAACACATTTCATAGAATTGCTTTTTCTACATAATATAAGATAAGCTATTTCTATAGTGCATTTATAGTTTGTTAAACTTCATCAAAAATTTTCTTCCAGTTTTGTAAGTAGATTCATTATTTTGTACTGATACATACAAATGTTTCTATGAATTTAGTGTATAATCCCAGTTATATATTAATTTCATGCATTAAGCATAACCTAATTTATTAAATATAGGCACTGTGTTCTACATTACTTAACATAATGTGCAACTATTTGGATATGTGTGATAGATTTTTTTCCCTACAGTAGTTTTCTGTCATGTTTACTAACAATATATAGTAGGCACAATTAAATAAGACTGGATAAGTTAGCTTGGATTTTTAGATACTAGTAGACTGAGTTCTTTTGCAGCTAAATGATGTTTGTGTTCCATCCGTCCATTGAATATATATGAGTATTTTTATTTTTTAATTGTTCTACTCCTTTTTATTTTTTATCTATTTGTGAAAAATAAAACCAAACATTATTTGTTTTGCTGCTAGCAAAAAAAAGTTCTAAATTCACAACATAAGGAAAAGAAAATTTATGTGATTAAAAATTTATAGGATAATATTTAGAAGGTAAGCTGCCTAATTAGTTCAAATGTTCTAATGATAATATTATTACCTGATCCATACATTTTACCTGCAGTTTAATAAGACATAGGTTTGGAATAGTGATAGTGATTGATGATAATGTTCTTATTCATCTGAGAAAGAATAATAAAATTATTTGAGATTTCTATAAAAATGTAAAATGGCAATGTGACTCAGATCATGTATGACTAAGACTTCAAAATATATGCACATACTTGTATTAAACTGATAACAATGATTTGATTTGTTTAAACTGGACATCTTATCTCACTTATCACTACTTTTTCTTTTGTATTTTAGTTATGATAATAAGGGACAATAAAATAGGATATATTATTTTTATCATTCAGCACTTGATACGTCATATAATCTGCACCTATTCATTAAACGAATCTAAATGTAATGAATACCTATGCATTTTTACTGTAAACTAGCTTAAATGTAAGTTTTATAATTTTTAAATAAATGTTCGTTTTTGTAAACATCTTGTATTCATTGTAAAACTGCAGTCGGAATTTGTATGTTAATTTGATTACAGCTTTAATAGTAGTTTTAGGTATCCTTATACCTACTTCTTAGCCTCAGGCATCATACTGTTTCAGTGCTTACACTTTTTTGAGGCGAAAATGATGTCCGTCTGTCTGTCTGTTTGTACACGTTAATCTCTGGAACTACTGGACGGATTTTAATGAAACTTTACAATAATAATAACACATAGACATAACACATCATAATACATCAGAATAACACATAGGCTAATTTTAACAAAATGAAGACCGTTGGAGCCGTTGGGCTGAAAGCTAGTTATAAAATAAAACTACAAAATTATAATAAATAAAAAAACATAATAATTAAATTAAAATATGAATAATATTATTTGTCTTCTGAGTTATAAATTTCTGAAAAATGAGAGAAAAGACCGCACACCAACATACCCACTACTCGAGATGTTGTCTATAAGTAGGCCTACTACAGGAGCCACCAGGAGCTAAGTGGCGCCCCCACCCTTTAAAAAATAATAACTCGAAATATGTATGTTTAATCAATATTTCAAAAATCTTATTTTTTTTTATTGTGGGTTATCCGTATATTATATGCAGGTTTTTTACACCCTTTCCGAACGTGACGACGAAATCACAGATGCAGTTAAAGCAGCCAAAGAATTTAGATTACACCACAGAATGCCCTTCTGGTAGCGAATACCCTTCAGGTAATTCAAAATTGAAAATCAGAGACGGAGCCCCTCAGGCGTCGTCTCCTTCACGATGTTTTTCAATATCAACGCGCTAGGCCATGGTCCGAGGCTCCCTTGAGCCGCCCCTAGACGCGTTGGTATATGAATTTTTTTGGGGTAGAGTCTTCCGCTCCCCCGCAAGTCCGGTGAAGCTTGATCCGTCGTACCTTTTCGACTCAAGCATAGGTCAATTTAAAAAAAAAGCATGTTTTACACAAATAAACCTTCGTCTTGAATAACTCTATCTATTAAAAATCCGCATCAACATCTTTCGCATAGTTTTAAAGATCTAAGCATAGGTACATAGGGACAGACAGACGGGAAGCGGATTTGTTTTATACTATGTATGTACCTAATGAAGACCTAGTCTAGTCGCTAGGTCAATTGAAACCAATAGATGTTAAATGTGTTGTGAGGTCAATGCTCTATGAATCACCACAATGATAAAGAAAGACCGAAAATTACGTTTTCATAATGTGAACTCTATTTAATTTTAACAGTTTATTGTACACACAAAAGACGGACATACCCAGAGAAACGATACAAAAAGTCTTCTGCAGAAAAAAGAAGCAGACCGAAGAAAAAGCCTCTTTTTAACCCCCGACGAAAAAGAGGGGTGTTATGTTATAAGTTATAAATTTGACGTGTGTGTCTGTCTGTCTGTGGCATCGTAGCTCATAAACGGATGCACCGATTTTGATCTATAGTTTTTTTTTTGTTTGCAAGGTGTCACAATCGGGAGTGTTCTTAGCTATGATCCAAGAAAATATCTTCAGCCATTTGAAGATTATCAGCTCTTTTCTAGTTGTTGAAAGGATCAAGTAACGACTTTGTGTCGGGGTTATTACATTTTTAAATAGGTGAAGAGCTTATTGAATCGAGTAGGTATAATTTTATTTTGTGAAATAACCTTAGTATTTTTTAGCTCTGAATTAGACATTCTCTCCGTCTTTTCGTTTTTATTACACCAAAAAATTACGATTAGGGTGGATTAGATAGGTATATTAATGTATTCTTTTACAATGTAATTCAATTTCTTTTTGTATGGCGCTTCCTTGGTGATTTACGGCGGCCCCGTAGCGAAGTTGGTAGTACGCCTGCCTACTAAGCACAGGGTCGCGGGTTCGAATCCCGCCCAGGGCAAACATTCGTGTGATGAGCACTTGTGTTTGCCTTGTGTCTGGATGTTGTATATTTATATATGTATATGTATATCAGCTGTCTGACACCCATAGTACAGGCTCTGCCTAGTTTGGGGTCAAACGGCCGTGTGTGAGGTGTCCCCACATATTATTATTATTAAATTATTGATAATACATACCTGTATAATAAAAACAACGAAAAGTGCTAGAAGATGTGACGTCTAACGAGGCATGAGAAAGAAAATATTAAGTCCTTGGATAAAAACCCTCGAGATAGGCTATGTGGGCTGTCCCAGTAGGCAGTGAGTCAGAATTCAGAATAAACAGTTACTTAGCCGCATAATGCGTCACTGTGAGGTTTGAGTCCGGAGTCTTATTGACCGTAAAAACTTACACGCAACTCGCGTGTTCAATAGTAAGACACCGATCACTGCACCACTCGCACCACACCGCTTAAAAAGGGTACCTATTTTGTAAGGTAAATATAAATCTCTATTATTAAAATTAAAATATTATTAACTAGAAAATAAATCTATTAGCACAGCAAAAGAAACATCTCCTTTTCTATACTGAAATACTACAGAAGTGGGAATCAGGACATGCGGCTAGATACTCGCATTACAAAATTGGCCCCTATTGCTACGGCAATTCGTTATTACTACGGCGTTCTCAAGGTCAAGTCTCCACGCATGTGCTACCTATTGTATGTTACCCAGGGTTTCTGAAGCCTAACAAGTGTAAGTTTCAGTCCGCTGCTGCTGTTGAAATGCCGATGTAGTACCTAAGTCGTGCGGGTGGCGTTTATTCAGTTTACAGTATGATTCGGGAGCTCAACTTGAATCTCGTCTCGAGATAATTGACGTATAAATCCAGAGAACTTTGACATTAAAATTTTCGTCGCGTGTTATGTTAACTTCAAAAAGTGAAACACAGAATTTTCGTTTTTGTTCTTCATAGTGAGTAGATACTGAACTGAACTGCTAGCGCATCTTTGTATGTTATACTAGCTTCCCACCGCGGCTCCGCCCGCTTTAACAAATTTTCCCGCGGTAAATCGTACCCTATATAATATATTCTTTCCCAAAGTCTATTCTACCTTTGTGCCAAGTTTTGGAGCCTATTGCAGTGCAGTCGTTTTGGAACCTATTCAATAATTAGGAATATTTTAGGTATTTTTTTACATCTTGGGTTACATTGTTGAAGTTTTAGTACGGATCCCTAATTATTTTGAAAATTTAATATAGCCTATGTGACTCAGGGATCATGTAGCTTCCCAGCGGTGAAAGATTTTTTTAAATCGGTTCAGTAGTTTCGGAGCCTATTCGATTCACACAGACAAACAAACAAACAATCAAAATATTAGTATGTATAGATGAACAAGAAGTCATCGTCATGGGAATCGCACACATTCGCGGCCGGTTTAGTGATTTTATAATTTTTATTGAGTTACTTTGATTAACCAGTCACAGTCGCGTCGTGACTTTTAAACTGGTTTGTAGCAAAAATCGGTTTAAGGAATATAAATAAACAAAATCAGTGAATTATTGAATGAAATTAAAATCACGCAGTTAATTTTTGTGTAAAATTGTGAATAGAAAAAGTGTAGCGTTCTTATTTTATCACCATTGTCATGGGGCAGTATGAACTTCTTTCTTCTTATTATTGTAGGTAAGTGAGTTTACTTGCACTTTCAATAAACTAGTAATTATCATAGCTTCAACCACAGAAGAAAATAATAGTACTAACCCGTACAGAAAGGACACTCACCCCCCCGCGCCAAAATGAGTTTTCGCCCGATATAGCGCCCCACGTCCCGCACCCCGCAGGCACCGCGGGACTCCGCCGGTGGTGTTCGGGGGTGTTTTACATAGCAACTAGCGCCATTGACTTGTAGTTGATATTCAAAAAGAAGTAGCTTGTCAAAACGCGTTTTCTCTATGGAGTGACCGCCCAGTGCTTCAACTGAAATAGGTTGCAAATGCGACCCCACAAACCATTTTATACTTTCGTTTTTCTTTACGTATCTTGCTCGCATGCAATGCCATTATAAGCCAAAGTAAAGAAGAAATAAGTAATCAATTAAATGTATGTACCTACAAAATTAACTAGTATAAAATTAAGAAAAACACAACACTTTAAATTATCTGCATACTACAAAACCTAACGAAATTAACTAATTTATTTGTACCTACTATACTTATAGTACTTACGTGTCAGCATAAATATTTACTCAAAAAAATTAAAGTAAATAACATATTAACAAAAAACTGTAACTGAACGTTTACAAACGACAAGCTTTTCGTTTTATCTGAACTAGCTGACCCGAGATACGTTATTATAGGAAATGTCCTCTACTTCCGTACTGTTTCCCTAAGCATAATTTAAAAAAAAACTGCTCAATCGGTTGAAGATATCTACTTCAATGAAGTATATCTATTTCAAGCAGTAGGACATGAAATAATCTAAATAATAATACTAATAATAAAAAAGTAACTTCAAAGAAAAAATAAATAAATAAATAAAGGTAAAAGGTAAGGTAAAGGTATCAGGGTAAAGGTCTAACTTGGCGCGACCATCTGTGATCGGCATATAAAGGTCTTTTTAAGATCGGTATTATCCTCTTACCTTATTCGGAAATACATTATACCTAAGGTTATAAATAAATGTTTACCCATTACCCACTACAAAGTGATACATCCACGACAGGTAGGTCCTTGTGACTTAACCACGTATTTACAAGCACGATCTGCTGGATATTATATATATTTTCTGGAGATAACCGTGAATGAAATGAAAGTCGTTCGAGTGAGCCGCTGCGCTGGGTCAAGCTTAATTAGTCAGCGTGACTTAGCTTTAGAGTAGTACTTACTATTATTTTCTTCTGTGCTTTAGATGTGATTGGGGGAGGACAAGTTGCATTGCCTGCCACTAATGAAAATAGGCGGAGAGCGAACTCTTTGAATAAACTGCAATGTACCTATGGCAGCATTCTCCGGATCTCGCCGGAGTGGCGTCATGAATTACCCATAGTGCTGGCATTATAAATCCTTGGCTGTGCGCTTACAAATGCAGCAATGCTTTTGACCTTTATTTCGCACTTCCAGATCATTACCTAGATTGCAATTTTTTTCGTTTAGGTACGGTTGGCGACCTAAGTATCTTATAAAAAACTATTCAAAAAATGTGCTAAATGCTATATATTTTTTGAAACATTTACGGTTGTAAAACTTAATGCTATATGCTTTTTCCACAAAGCTATACAACCCTAAGTGTTTTCTATTTAATCAGGGAGCAGGAAAATCGTTTTAAATAGATATTACTAGTATTTTAAATACATAGTAGAAGAGGAGGGGAGGGTTTTGATTGAAATACATATTATGAGTATTACTAGGGACTACTATTTGGTATTCTGTGGTATTACTTAGTAGTCAGTTTCACTAAAAGTTTATTTGGGTGAACCTTCTGAAAATCTTATTCCTTTTGTATGTCCTAACCCAAATTTATACAAAAATACTCACATTGAAGGATAGTATTAAAAAAAAACTTTACCTTCGCTGAAATGGAACATAATATGTATGATTTGGATGGAACAGCTTTCAAGTTTCAATGTCACTTTGTATGGCAATTAATTGCACAAAAAAACCTTCGCTCAAGAGATTCGAAATTGATCTCTGCTCGGTCGAATTACTGGTTATTTTAAAACTGCGATAACTGATCAAGCTGGATTACCTATGTTGTTTGTATCAAAAGTAGGGTTAGGGTTACGACGAATGAAACGTGTGCTTTAATCTAGTATTATTACAGTTGTTTTGTGAGACACATTAAGTTCCATGTACGAGCCCCTGCAATGGTGAGCTTTTATCGTTTACGTACGGAAATAAGGTTTTTTTTTTCGCTGTGCTTATATCAACACAAATTAACTTCCAAGATTTATTAGTTTTTTTTAGTACTCTGTGAGTTTTCAAGTAAATTAAAACTTCTTGTTTTGTAATCAAAGTAAAATTTATAAAAATTTGGATGAAATCATTCTCGATATTGAGGAAAAAGTGATTATTATAAATTTTCGATCGTAAAAACATTTTTTTTTCACAATCCTAGTGACGCAGGAAGGCAGTATAATTTATTTGGTACAAGAATTTTAAACTGGCTTCATCGTCCTCACCCATCGGTCTGTGTGACGCCAAATGACAGGTTTTATATATCTACTTAAATAATATTTATATTAACGGTGAACGAGCTTGACACCGTATTTTCTAATAAAAAAAACTCAACACTCAACGTATTGATTGTGGAAAAGTTTTTTTAGCTACTAAGAATACGCACGTGTTTTTAGTAGCTAAAAAAACTTTTAAAGATTTAAAAATAACTTCCGTCATCGTTCAGACCTTTATAACAATAATATAACTAGAGAACGTGAAAAATTCTAGTGTCTTAATATTCATACTATTAGATAGCCTTTACGTTCTTGAATTCTGGTTTATATACTTTGTGTTTATAAGACGAAAAATATAGAGGTATATAATATAGGTACTATTATAATAATTTCTCTTACACAAATTCTAATAACTTGCTAAAGCCTTATCAACGGTGTTGTATAGGATGTAAACGTGACAGCACAATCTGCTCGTATTGACATATTATGTGCTTTATCTCGCTTAGATATTTTTGTGATATTTAGGAAACATGATAATCAATAGTTTATTACACCACCGGCTATATCATTTACATCTCATTATTTTCATGTCGTCGTTCAAATGTTTTCATATCGGCCGGCAGATACTCAGAAAATCTGACAATAACATGACGTGTTGGTCATATTCATTATCCAAATATGTATTTATGTTAAATAAATTAGTATTGCGTGTTCTATATGTTGACACTAATTGATTACTCCTCCCATGGACTCTACCGTCCTTGCAACAAAACATCATAAGTGCATATTAAAATTAGTATTACCTTCAAAATAAGGAAAGCATCTCGAAAGTCTGCCCACAATGGTGGCTGATGCATTTGTGACGCGGCAATAAAATTTAAATGGTAATTTATACGATCACGGTCCGGACAATTTCAATATGAATGACAGTATTTAATGTACGCGATCGCAGAGTGACACGTTTTAGTGAAACAATAGAGTTGGGGTGAAATTGTGGTCTAGTGAGTACTTGTAATCAGTCAAGTGTGTGCGCGAGAGCAGTTTGTATTTTTAAATAACAACAAAGATGCAAGGGACCGCTCGGTGGAAAACCCTGGTGTAACGGCGAGTGACACCGACTCGCCAATTCAGTCATTTGTGTACCTTCGAGACGACCGTGTCTACCGACTAGAGGTATGTGTGTCCAAACAATCGATTTACTTAACGATTATTATTTTTTAATGAAGCCCGGTTTTGAGGTATTATGGCAGCACAATGAAGAATAATTTAATATTTTCGACTCTATTAGTAGGTATTTGTTTGGTGATAACCCCGCGACCGCTGATAAAGATTTAGTTACCTTGTGGCTGTGATCCGTGCGCAGGCGTTCTTTTATTCATCATTGAGTATTTGTCTGTTCGATCGAGCGGTAAACAATTTAAATTGCGCTAATAATGAAACTATGGTGAACACTAGTTTTGACACCAAACAACCAAACAAGAAGATGTCGTTTATGAGAAAGTTATCGTTTAAGAAAAAAATGAAGCTGGAAAATGAAGATGTTTTTGTTACGGATGAACAAGTTAAGTGTGATAAGAAGAATGGGGATGCGAGAGTAGAGTTGTTTGTAGAGGCAGCTGTGCCCGCTGTGACATTACCGCTGCTGGTGGCTGAGGGCGATGAAACTCCCGCGCAAGAAGTGTCGCCGACCGAAACTAAAACAGTTGCGCAAGCGCCTGAAATAATAAACAGTGGGACAGAGGAATATGACTTACACAATACCGATACAAAAGAACTCTGTGGTGAACTAAGTGACTGTGATTCAAAAGAAAACAGATCGTAAGTACAACCTATCGATCGTTGCAGTAAATTTTAGCAGCTATCTCGATAAAATAAATATCTAGATGCTATAATTGAGAGATAACTAAATTGATGCAAAACAGCCCCTATGTAAAATTTTGAATTTGCGTTTTATCTATCTGAGTAATCTAACCTTTTCATTAAAGCATGCTACTGTGTATGTTTTTATTTATTACAATACATAAAAAGATTACAAAATAATAGAAGTTTAATATTTCTTAAAATAATATTGACTAATTTGGTAACTTTCTTGTAATGTATGTACTTAAACAAATGTTATTAAAAATAATAACAATACATTATTGATGTAGGTAAGTTAAAAAAAAACATCAAAATTTGCACGCTGATTTTGTTCGGCAGAATACAATGCTACCCAATGAATTTTATTTAAGACCTTGTATTACTTGTACTCTTGCAAATAAATTTCTTTGTCTTTATCTTTATCTTTAAAATGGCTTAGTTATCAACATGTCTCGATTTAATTCTTATTTATTATAAGTTGAGAAAATTACAAACTTATGCAATAATTTTGGCCTGATTACTCATCGGGGCATCAGACTTAATTAACTGTTCAGAATCTAAAATAAGAAGTCAATTAAGCAGCTGAAATTTTCCGGAGCATAATTTGTCACTGTCTGTGAATAATTCAATGTAATCATTATATAAACAACATGAGTAATTTATTATATTTGAAAAAGATTTATTGAATAAATAAATACATATTTTTTTGTTATAATAAATTTTGAGCTTGATAGGTATTTACTTTTCAAACCTTCGCGAGTACGTCAAGATTCTTTAGTTTATCATTTGTGATGATTTCGATAATTTTACAGAGATCTTTTTGGGGGAGACTTTTGTCCAGCAGTCTTTCGGCTGCAATGACATCCATCATATTCATACCATTTTAAGTAATCAAATTTTAAAGATCTTGTTTTATTAAATTCCATTTTCGGTCAATGTTTCTACAAGTCATTTTGAAATGTACTATAAATTGTCGATAAAACAATGCAACTTTGTAAACAATAGAAAACGAAATCGAGGCAAGGTTTCTAAATATAAGTGCATAAATTAGAGCTACTGTTTGTACATACATAGCCATGTTCTAAGTTTAAAAATAATTCAGATCTAAGTTTAATTTGACCAATAATTTAAATCATGTTCAGGTTTCAAGTCACCTTAAAACTATTTTATAAAGATTTGTTTAAGGAAATAGTTTAATTAATTAGATGTGTATTGAGGAAATATTAAAAAAAAAAAAAAATTATGAAATGGTAGATATACGTGTATGCGTGATAATACGTACCTAAAATATTTCAATAGATAGAAGATAAAAGGATGGGTTTAAAATAGATGTTTTCTTTACAAAAAAGAGGCTACCTCAGGCAAGGCGAGTACGAGTAAGATACAAGGTCGGAAAGTTCCGCTCAACAATTCGGAACCAGTCATTCAATTCGCAAAAGCCTTACACCCACGGCCACAGACGGAAAAAACCACATTGCTTACGTATACGGTTAGCATCGCTACAGAAGTTAAATATATTATATTGCCGTCGTAAGAAAAAAGGGCGTTTGTGACAGATTTTTTCATAATTCGGCGAAAACACTATCCATCCACTTTACCAACGGCCGGCCAACTATACGGCCGTTATACTGAGAAAACGATTCAGAGTAAAATTATGTAATGAACAAATTTTGAAAATCGACAACGAAGTTTATGTTCCATGAAGTGAATATTTTTTTTTTTAAGATTTAACATCCTGCATATATTATTAATTAAGTCATACTTAGAAATTGACCTTTTCTTTTATTTAATTTTCTTTTACTTTTTTGTCATGTAGGTAATATAAGGAAGACGAATAATTTTATAAACAAAACATAAAAACTGTACTCAAAGGCTGGACGTGTTGACCTTGAGATGAGAGCGCCCGTATTCCGTAGCGGTAGGGGTGAATTTCGTCGTGCGAATGTCCAACCGCATATACTGGCTTCTGTACCTATCAAGCGCGTTGCTATTTAATCCGTTTTGTATTAAATAGTAAAATGTCGTTGCTGTATTCTAACATCTTTAAATACATACCTAGTATAAAGGTGGTCCATTGTAATTTAATGATTGTTTCAGTGTTCTATTTGTTTTTTGATCCTTCACCTAAGAGTCAGTTGAGTCACAGGTTGAGTTCAGTAACTTCCGCGGGTTACATGTGTCAAGTGCTAGATATATTTTATTTCCTAACGCCTTACTTTGAATACAAAGCTCCGCCCTGACATGCGACATATCCATCTAGATTAGATCTGATACTCATAAATTTATATATTTACTTAATAGCTCGAAAGAAAAGTGGATCAGAACTCTATACTAACTAGTATATTATACCCTAGCTAGATATGTCAAAAGGAAAACAGGAAGACAATATAAAAGATGGGAATATGAAATAAAACTCTCAGAAGGACATTTTTGGAGAAGAGTAGCGAGAGATAGAGATAGAGATCAGGGGAAATTGTTAACGGAGGCATAACTTGCAATATCTTGTGTTTTTTCTTTCTTTTTTGAATTGACCTATGTTTGTGTCGAAAAAGTACGACCAATCAAGCTTCACCGGACTTGCGGAGGAGTGGAAGACTCTACCCCAAAAAAAAAGTCGTATACCAACGCGTCTAGGGGCGGCTCGAGGGAGCCTCGGACCACGGCCTAGCGCGTCGGTACCTACTGAAAAACATCGTGAGGAATATCTTGTAAAGTTACTTAAATAACGGAACTTTTTACAAAGGACTTATTGACATATTTATTAATAGTAAGTCACATTACCTACTTAGTTGTTGTTATTGTGATCCTAGGGTACTTACTTCGTGCGTGGCACTATGATTTTTTTTCTTTGTAGTAGTCTAGACAATTTCGATACGTGTTGGTTCGCTTTTGACTTTCATTTGTTTATTGAGATTCTCGAATTTTCTTAAACTTAGCTTATTGTATCGAACGAAATCTACACCAAGATGCGATTTTAGATATTTATTTACTTTAAGTAAGTACATGATTTTAAGAATTTTTAATTCTATGTTATCCAATATAATATGCTATTTATATGTTGTAAATAGAGTAGGTTTGATTATTTTTTTTCAATTTCCATAAGAATCGTTCCTCTTTCCTCTTTATAATACGGAAGCTTTCCGCCGGACTTTGCCAGCGATAGAAGAGAGTTTATAGTAAAAATGCCAAATTTAGTGGTTTTGCTATTAAAAACCAATTAAAATCCCATTGTTTTGTACGTCAACAGAGCTTGACTATTAAAAATGAAACTAATTAAACCTGTTTTAAATGGTTGTTTAATGTAATACAATGTTAAATGTCCTAATACCTTCATTCAATGACAGGATTATAAAAAGTTAAGTACTTTCGTAGTAAAAAAGGGATCTTTTGTGACGAAATACGCCTTATATACATCTTATTACCATGTGTAATATTGTATTTTTTTTAAATTATAGGATTAATTACTTAGCACTGTGCTTAAAACTGTTTACATAGAAAACGAAGATTAAATTTTACTTTTTTTACACATCATCTATTTTTTTTTCATTCATTTTTTTTTTCTTTCTAAACATAGTTAAATCGATAGTTTTTCCAAAAGCAGCTAGCTAATTGATAGAGTTATCATTTAGTAGGATTTTTATTTATCAGTTTTTATAAACATGATTAAATTAAAAATAGTAAAGTTTCTACAGCGACCACAAATATTGTTTTTCTAACGTAAACATAAAGAACTATTATATAAGGCTATTTCGTCTTAATTCTACCATTTAAAACACATCTACATGTTCATTTGTATTTATATAATTTATCTTATCATGCTTGGACTTCCGTCAGAAGGCCCGCGTTACTCAAAGTGCTTTAGATCGTTACAAATTTTTAACATCCTTGGTTTGGATGATAAATATGAAAATTCTTCTTTCTTACATTCCATTAAACTAGAATGACAATAGTATAAAAAGTTTAAAGTGTCAATCAGAATAAAGTCAATAATAATAAACAAATCAAGCACCACAATATAATATATATTTTTCCTGAGTAAAACATATTATGTTTCGTTTTGTAACTGATTTAACACTTCAAACATAAATTTTGCAGTATGGGAAAAACAGATTAAATTTTTTTGAAACTGTAAGGATGAAGTTAGCGATTATTTTTTTATAAGGATTTCGATATCTGCTGCGGTTTTCGATGAGGGAGTGCCTAGATGTCGCGATACAGAAGAATAAAAAATAACTGTAGTTGTAAAGGAGCGAGCGAACTCATAGTCACAGGAAAACGCGGGCTGTGGGACGATATATCAGAGTTTATATGCGAGCTGTGGGACACGGATTGCACCCGGTTTCTGTGGGACAGGCTGCATATAAACTCGAATATCATCCCGCAGCCTGCCCTTTCCCGCGTCTGTGGGACATGGCTATAAT
Source organism: Teleiodes luculella (assembly GCA_948473455.1). Taxonomy (NCBI): domain Eukaryota; kingdom Metazoa; phylum Arthropoda; class Insecta; order Lepidoptera; family Gelechiidae; genus Teleiodes; species Teleiodes luculella. The sequence continues at coordinate 8,540,600 of OX419585.1, forward strand.
GTTTTATTGTTTGTTTTGTAAAGTTTCGGTTTCTGTAGTGTAGGATAGAAAGTCTTCTAACGAAATTATGGTGTCAGATATCAAGATCTGACAAAATATTACCCAAAAGATAACATACCTACCCGTTTGAAAACAAAAGATCTAGCTGCGGTAACGTTACTCCGGCCGTAACCGTTTTTTTTATAAAATAATGAAAAAAGGATCAGCTTACCTAATTAAAAAATCTGCATACCAATTACAGAAGCTGTATATCTGATTATCTATTTCACTTGGATGCGGGGTAACGCACACCAGCTCTTTAGAAAACCATCCCATTTTAATTGTATGACAACGGTCATTACCGTATACGTTCGCTATAGGACGGACGGCACCGCTATCTTATAGGACTAAAACTTTACCTACTGATATATGGGTCCTGTGTCATGATGTTTTCCCACAAATTAAGAAATTCATACGTCGTTTTTGCGCACTAATAAATGTTGCTTTAAGCTCACAACGTAAAGCGCCAGAAGCTTAAAAAAAGACAGAATTTGATATAGTAACATCTTTTTATCGTGTCGATGACAAAGACTAATAAATGATAAGGTTACCTGAAACAGATTGCTACTTAGCAATAAGGCCGACTACTTGAACACTTTCTACACTTTTTTGTAAATTTTCACTGTACTGTTTTGTATGCAATAAAGTATACTTACTGTATTGTATTTTATTGTATTGAGTAATATTAGTTTTCACACTATTCGCATTTCGATCCTTCTCGAAGCGTCTCGCATTTGTGTAGCAGCCCTTGTGATCGCTTGAAGGTTATCTTGAGCTTCGTAAAGACGTGTTGTTGTTTGTCGCAGGTCGTTCGCGATTCCGGACGGTCTCGCTATGGACCCGATGGCGCCCACTGCGCTGGCCGTCTCCTCAGAGTTCATGGACCGCATCGGCAGCGGGCTGTCCCTGCTCAGGGACCATGGGAAGAAGCTGCAGAAGGTACCTAACCATTTGAAAAACATTTAACTTAAATCTGTTTATTTATTTACTTTCTTTGCGATTAAGTGGTACATTTATTATTAATTATTAAGTTAAGATTATTTTTTAGATTATTAATTATTACATTTTAAATATTTCTATTTTATTATTACTTGTTATTTTTTTATTGCATAAAAACATTTTAAAAATACAAATAAAATAAATATAAAGATTAACTTTATAGTAAATTTTTTAAACACATTTAGCAATATTATATAGCAATATATAACCTGGATTCTAAATAAAATTATCACAAAACATTTTGAAAGTTGGAATAAACATAGTTGAATATAGGGAAAAGAAACATTTAAGAATTCAAAGACACTATAACACCATTTTTCAATTAAACATTTTCTAACAGGTCGATATCTCTCTGTGTGTTTGCAACCGCATCACGCAAAAATTATTTTTATTATATTTCTGGATGTCCAACTTAAAAGATAGGCTACTTTTCACCTCGGGAAAATATCTCATTTCTACAGAAAGTGGGTTATCATATAACACAGTTAATCTACCGCAGTTCTTCCGATAAACATATTTACTTTATGTTTTGTTTCTATCTCCGATTGAACAGCCTAAAACTAGTTTGAAATAAGAATAATATTTTCGTTACCTTGCCGAAGTCCGTCATTACAAAAAAATCTTTAGATTTGATTCTGACTCTAAATAAAATCCTTAAATAGTAATAGGTAGGTACGGATTTAAAAATATTTAAAAAATACGAATTTGCTCTAGTCTGTTACTTCGGTGATTGAGCACGGTAATCACTTTTCAGTCTACTTTTAGCATCATAGTGATAGAAAATCTGGTTACTGGTTACTGAAAATAGAATGTTACTTTTTTTTTACACTTTGTGAATCCGTTTCTATTACTATTTAAAGTCAAAAGGTTTTTATTTGAAGTAAACTAGCTATTAAAATGGTTGGCAAGTTCACGAGGTGGAATGCGTCTGTGGAGAAAAACGCGCAGAAGAAACTTCATCTCGTGTGACGTTTTCAATGTAGATCCAGTATCTTTGGATCTGAAATATATTTTTTTGTTTTTAATCTTGTATCTCACCTTTAAGAGGAGAGTAACATATAACATAACATTATACTAGTAGTAAAGCCCGACCAGAGAGATAGAAAAGCTCGCCATATCGCGGAATTTCAATGGAACTAGTTTTGCACTGGTCGTCAACCTGCTTATACCTATGTATAATATGCAGGAATAAATACGAAACCCAAAAAGGAAACTGAACAACCTCCTAATACCCTACAAGTTAGCATTGTAGTTCGGAAGGCAGGGCAGATGCTCTTGTGGGACAACTCGACGGGCGATGAGTTGACCGGTATTTACCATCAATATAACAACAATACGTTTTGTAAAAAAAGTACAGTAAATTAACACGTTCCGAGCGGCACAGATTTGTCTGTACATTCCATTACTGCGTTACGGGTCGTTTTAAACCTTGTCCTTGTAACCACCCCCCCCCCCCCCCCCCTAAAATATTAAAGATTATAACCGTCCTAAATATTGAAATAGACTGTACTTAACCTACCTACCTATAATGTTTCTACCGATGATTGTGATCTTACTTTAATATGGCCAGTGATACGTCTAGTGGAAAGACTCTACCTTATGAACCGCTTAAGAGTAACCCCGAATCTTTTTGTGAGAATTTTGTTAGACCTAGCTAAATAGGTAACCCTGTTTTAACCGCAATTACTTATAAACTCCCCGGAGATGAATAAAATGTATGAAAATTGGTAAGTATAAAAGTAAAGAATATAAAGTAAATAAGTAGGTACATAAGTAAATTCTGCTTGAAAGAGATAATAAGTAAATGAAAACAGTATTGAGTAAAGAAAGATTAATATGATAAATGTACTTGATTATGATAACTTTCTTGGATAATGATAAAAGTAATTATAGAAATATCAGTTGTTGTATTAGTCCGGTTCGCTCCAGTACTAAATGAAAAAATTCCTGTAAATGGCAACGACTCATACCGTTGGATTCGTGTTGGTGTCCTGAACGTGGAACTGTCGGTCGTCAAGTTCTAAAGTGGTGGAGGGAGGAGGGGAGGGGTAATCAAAGTTGGCGAATTTGTACTTTTGTTTTTACGCTGTGATTTGAAAACTAGTGGACCGATTTCTTTGTTATTAGTATTATTTGAAAGTGTATAATATTACCTAAAAGACGTTCTTATACATCGAATACGCCAATTCAGCGGTTACCGCGCAATAATACAAAACATTGAAAAAAAAATTGTGTATAAATAATATCACAGATTACGCTAAATCTATAAAGTTTTCGTGGAAACAATGTTTACTACTTTAATTCTAAAACAAATTACCTAATCAAAAAGGTAACAATAATTACTATATGATTTATGGTGCCTGAGCTAGAGCTAATTTACGAAACGTAGTCGTAGGATCACTATACTACGAGTACGCAAATATAAGTAAATGAATGAGAAGAGATGGGTAAGTAATCACCATATTACTTTATTTATATATTTCAAGCTTACATTTTTCAAATAATTCCTTGAAAAAAGACTTTACGTCGAAATAAAGAGGATATTTTATTTAATTTTTCACTATTAGTAGTTTTGAATTTGCCTGTAGCATCTGACCCAAGGTACGTAACAAGATAAAACTTTTGTCAGGGGTAGATATTAGTAATACCTACCCATGATAAAAAAATAAAAGAAATCTACGTCGAAATAACCCGGAAAACATTTTTTTAGGTTTTCACTATAGTATTTTTTACTTTCCCTGTAGCATCTGACTCAAGGTACCTGACGAGATTAAATTTATGTCAGGTGATAGATATTAGTAATCCCTTTCTATGATAAAAAATTAAATGAATTTTACGTCGAAATGACACGGAAAACAATGTTTTAGTTTTCACTATAGTTGTTTTAACTTTGCCTGTAGCACCTGACTCAAGGTACCTGACGGGATAAAACCTACATCAGAAGATAGATATCTGTAACACCTACCTATGATAAAGAAATAAAATAAATTTACGTCGAAATAACGCAGAAAACTATCTTTTAGCTTTTCACTATAGTAGTTTTGACTTTGCCTGTAGCACCTGACTCGAGGTACCTGACAGAATAAAAACTATGTCAGGGGATATACATGATAAAAAAATAAAAGAAATTTACGTCGAAATAACGCGGAAAACATTTTTTTTGTTTTCACTATAGTCGTTTTTAATTTGCCTATAGCACCTGGCCTAAGGTTCCTGACAGGATAAAAACTATGTCAGGGGATATGTATTGGTAATATCTACCCATGATATAAAAATAAAAGAAATTTAGGTCGAAAAAAAATAAAGAAATAATTATGTTTATTTCAGACAATTCAGTACATACAATTACATGTTAGTACGGTTTAATTTGTAACAATTAACGCGGAAAACATTTTTTTATTGCGTACTCGTAGTATATTGACCTGCGACTACGTTTAGTTAGTTAATTAACTCTAGCTCAGGCACCATAAATCCTATAGTAATTATTGTTACCAGGTAATTTGTTATAGAATTAAAATAGGCAACATTGTTTTCACGAAAACTTTATAGATTTAGCGTAATCTGTGATATTATTTAAACACAATTATTTTTTATTATGTTTCGTATTATTACGCGGTAACCGCTGCATTGACGTATTCGATATATAAACGTGTTGTAGATAATGTTATACCCGTTCAAATAATACTAATAATAAAGAAATCGGTCCACTAGTTTTCAAATCACAGCGTAAAAGTACAGCGATCTTTGATAACCCCCCTCATCCCTCCACCACTTTAGCACTTGACGACCGACAGTTTCACGTTCAGGACATCAAGACGAATCCAACGGTAGGAGTCGTTGCCATTTACAGGAGTGACAGATTGACACGCCCTACGTAAAAGTGTGTATGTGAAAAACGCTAATTTTACAGAAGAGCACTTTAAAGTTTTTATGAAATTCAAAGTGTCATAAAATTGTGGTTTCATAAGTTATAGTCTTGAAACTTTGTACGTCAACTTTGATGGACTTCCAGTTTAAAATTATGGTAAAAGATTCTTAAATTTATTTATATTTTAAGAGAAAATACACTTACATTCGGACTTTTATATAAAAATTTAATGCAAGTGCCACATACATACTTATTCTTCGAATGTTTCATGAAAAGTTTGAAGTAAGAGTAAGATATATTTTTATGCAATGGAATAATATTTAACAATTAAAGATCATTGTTTAAGATGCACAGTTTTGTGTCGGGATTGAATTGTGAACAAAGTTTATTGGCTGGATATTGTGTTTGAGAGATATAGTGTATGGTATAATATAATACATTTATACATTGAAAAACACATTTAATTCGAAATTATTAGTAAATATTACGAAATTTCGTATAAAATGTACCTACTTAGAAATAAATAAAGTATAGGTAGGTTAAAGGAAATGTGTGAAAACAATATTTGTCAAAATATAAATAATGTATTTTAGTATTGGTTTTTATTACATATTGTTGAAAAAAAAATTATTTTTTTTCAATTTTTGTATTTATTGGCTATAGTAATTTGATGATATGACTAGGTGCTGAAATTGAGACTTTACAAAAAAGATACATCATACCACTTAATAGGAGAACTCTACGTATAAGTTTTAGTAAGAAGACCACTACTGAGACGTGGGTGACAAACCGCCCAATCGAATAAACTACATTACAATAGCCAAAATATGTATATCCTGTATAAGTAAAAAATCACCTGACGCGTTTATAGCGAGACAGAAAGGTCTTAATTAAGACCAAAATCAACTAGTCCGAACTTTGATATTCAGATAATTCAGACTAGTTGTAGGGGTAAAGTGGAGGGAAAGAGATTTCCGATCTCCCAGTCGTTGGTGCGACCAAGCTACGACCATCACTGACCTTCCTGTTGCAACCGCCCCATGGATAGGCGAGAACTGAGCAAGGTGGCGAACATTTTAAAGGGAAAGTTATTGTAGTAGTAGTAGATTTTATAGTTTCACTATTTTTTTGAGTGAAAAAAGCATATTCTATTCTATTCTATTCTAAATGAACTTTGGTTAAATGTGTGATACGATTTAAAATTATTGTAACAACTTATAATACCACATTTACAGCAAATAAATATTTGATTGATTGATTGATTGATTGACGCTTTGCGTATCTGACATTCTGAGTATGACATTCTGCGTATTTGACTTTTTGCGTATGTGACATTAGGCGTTTCTGACTATCTGCGTGTCTGACTTTTTGCGGATCTGACTTTTTGAGTTTCTGGCATTTTGCGAATTCTGACAAACTGCGTGTCTTACATTTTGCGTATCTGACATAAAGCGGATGAAGGCAGCTAGAAGTTATGCCTCTCGCACAACAAAGAAGTTTAAGTTTTTTCTTACCGCCTCAAAGACGAGACACGGACAAGGTGTTTTAAGCCCTGTTTCGCACTTAACGTGTTAATGAAGACGACACACCGACTTATTTCTTTTGAAATGTCTTTTAATAGACCTAAAGTAAGAGATAGGATAAAAAGTTTAGTGCATATCAGAATCCAGAATCCAACAGAAAATTATATTATCCGTCAATCTGAGATCTAAAATTTTCAATAAATAATTTGATATGAATATCGTTACACCAAAGGTTACACCATGGTCGACATCATTTTCTAATGTAAAAAAGTTGGCTGATGATATGCTGTACGAGTACCAGTTTTTTTTTATATTTCTTTTGAACTGTAAGTTACATAAACAAAAGCAGGTTTCCTATTGTTCCGTTGCTGTTCAGCAAGTTAAACCAGTAAAGCATGAAAAAGGGCTTAGTAAACACATAATACAACAAAAAACCTCTCAAGACCACTGTAACCTTATAATTATCTTGGGTAGTCCCTGATAGCTGTAACTGACGCGGTCTTACGTAACCAAACATAATTCTTCGTAGAGTTTAATAAGTTATACGAGTGAATTTCAACAGGTCTCCTAAAATCTTCGTTCCCGTGGTTTTTTTTACCTTAGGGTTTATTTTAAAAATAGTCTACGTTTTAAAGCTTTTAAAATGTATGTATTCTTGCTAAATATCTAGCAGATAACTTAAAAAACTAACGAGATACATGAGATCGAAAATTTCGCGCCACGGCGATGAAACATGCATGCACGGCAATGAAACAAGTGTCCACGGCAATGAAACATCTGGCCACGGCAAGGCATGGCAATGACATTTTTTTCATTTCCGTGTCTTTTTTTTTTCATTACCATAGCTAATTCAGGCCACGGGAACCATGACAATGAAAGCATGGAGATGAATATCAAGGCAAAAAATGCAAATAACAAAAAATCTATTAATTATTCAAAGTAATAAATACTTCACAAGTAAACATAAAAGAAATTACGTTCTATTGAATACTTAAGAAGATAAATTTATTCAAATAGAAGTTATACCTATCCACGGCGATGAAAGAAAAAATGTCCAGATACAAAACAATTGAATACTTAAATTTATAGTTTATTGATTTTTTCAACAGATGACGCCTGTTAGTATATACTATTAAATTATAATCGAAGCGAAAAATTAAGATCATTGAGCTTGGGCAGGGACTTGAACCCGCACCTCCTGGGCTATCCGGGCCGATTGAATTATTTTTTCAACAGATGACGCCTGTTAGTATATACTATTAAATTATAATCGAAGCGAAAAATTAAGATCATTGAGCTTGGGCAGGGACTTGAACCCGCACCTCCTGGGCTATCCGGGCCGTACAGGCGCACTGCCAATTGTGCCACCAAGTCTCCGTACAAGCTTAAAACGAAATAATTTAACGCTTTCGATTTTTTAATACGTGCTTAGAGTGCACACAGCTCCATCTACGTAAATTTATGGTGCAAAAACGCAGACACGTGTGGCCGTCCTTCCACTTCGAGCACTTAGGCGGCACTCATACGCAACGTTTAGCATACCAATGGGAGGACGCAAGGTGTTAGATAAAACAATATCCATACAAGTCCGGTGAAGCTTGATCCGTCGTACCTTTTCGACTCAAGCATAGGTGAATTAAAAAAAAAAAATCCTTGAACAAGATTAGGACACGGCAATGAAAGGTCGTCCTGGGACAAATGAGTTTTGATTAACCATTCGTTGTATTGTTTTAATATTTTTCACGTATCGAATAAAATTAGGTTTTAATTTTAACGGAAACAAGGTGAGGTGTGGACAAACACGGTAATGAAAGATTTCGAGGTATATTTTTTTTTTTTTAGTATCTATTAATCCTATTATTAAAATATTTAGTGCTACACATAGATTACTATTTCACCTAACCAGAAAAAACTGTTAGAACAATCTAGCTATATTTTTAAATACCAATTTCATCAATGCCATGCAAATTTTGGTCCCGGGAAATTCACCCTTACACGTTAATTACGTACAAACTTACGTACAGAATATTATAATTCTGTGCTCACATTGGTTTCATATTTGCAGAAAATATGTTCAAACCACTGTTTTTACAACTAAATTATAAATGCAAATAATGAAGCAAAGTCTCTGATATGGCTTCATAACAAATGTACTCGAAAGCGTAAATCAAAGATTGTTATAAATATTTTTAAGAATACACAACGATCTATACTTTCTACATAATTAAGCCTATTGCATTTGGTTCAAGATTATTGCATTTCTTTGCGATACTGAATAATCGGAGACTTGTATAATACATCTTTAAAATTCTTACCTCTAGGCTGTTTATTAATTTGAAGTAGGTATGTTTTTTTATTGCACTAAAGAGAACCTCTAGTAATCAACTTATCATATTTTTTCGCAGTATGTTAGCAAGCACAAGAAGTTCGAAGTAACTAGAAAATCCTGGAAGAGTATAGTGAATGTGGTTCTGGTGGAGGCCAGAGACTTGCCAGACGGACCCGCGGGAGGTTCCAATGGAGTTTATTGCAAATTCAAGTAAGTTTCAATGCAAATTTATATTTTTTGGAGAAAACACAGACTATAGGTACCTAAATTTGGGTATAAATTCACGAACTCATCTATATAACAAAGCTGTAGAGTTCAAGATTTTTTTTTTTTTGTTTCTCTGTGTATCTGTTTGTGCGGGCGGGCTAATCTCCGAAACTGTTGGACCGATTTAAATGAAATTTTGCATAGTGGTACCTACCTATATCCCCGGTCAAAATCTTGGATACTTTTAATAATGGCAAATTAAAGAGTTCCCGTATAATAAATATAACTACGGAAAAGTCGAAAAACAATGCGGGCGTAGGCGCGGTCACACAGCTAGCTAGTAAACTAATTTAGCTTCACTTGTTTCATCGTTTCGAACAGAATTGTTTTCCAATAGAATGTACCTATTTTAGAACGAAGTTTTTTGAACTTTAACATGTTTAGAGGATTGTCTATTAAACAATAGGTTTAGGTATTGAATAATCGACTTTTGACACCCACTTCTAAGTCTCTTTTATGTGAAAATGAGGGTTCTGAAGTATGCATGAGTCACTATTTTTCTGACCCAAGGCAGGCAATTCACCTTGCCTGGTTGTATATTTTCACCTGGTCTATAAATTATTAAATTTAGTAATAGAAATGTGGATTTTCTATTCATCAATACCTAACACAGTGATGACTTTGCGTAACTTTTATGGACATTTTTGATGTTCAGCTCAGGATATTTCACTCCTAATCTGTGGAGGAATATGTGAACATTCAGCCAATACTTTACTGGTTACCTCAACTCAAACTATGCTATGACATTAGTGCTGATTATTTAATAGTAAAAGTGTCTAGTTTCTCTTTTGTGGAAGGAACGTGATTGAAAATTACCAAAAACTGGTCATGCGCAGTTGGTCACGGCGGCAGGGCCACGGTTTGACGCGCTTCACTACTCACCGTTTTTGCACTACTGACTGATACTACTGTCAATTTGCCTGGTGCTCATTATCAGGAATGATGAGATCCGCAGGCGAACCAGAGTCACCGACATAGCCCGCTAAACTTAAGTGGCAATGGGCTGGGCACATTGCGCGTAGAACCAACGGCCGTTGGGGCAGAAAGGTTCTTAAATGGCGGCCGCGCGCTGCAAGACGTAGTGTGGGCAGACCCCCCACGAGGTGGACCGACGATCTGGTGACGGTCGCGGGAAGCCGCTGGATGCGGGCAGCGCAGGGCCGATCATTGTGGAGAGCCTTTGTCCAGCAGTGGACGTCTTTTACCGCTAAGATGATGATGATGTGGAACGCAATAAACATTAAGTATTGCTTAAAATAAATGTTTAATCTCAAATTAAAAAAATCATTGAGAGTGAATCAAATACACGACGGCTTCTTAAAAAAAACCCAACAGTCATCTCACTTCAAAGAAGTGTACGTCAATAGGATCATAGAATATTTATTTTGCTAGCAATTTTTTACGCAGGTCAAAGATCGTGGTTGATTTCCTAGTCCTACATAATAAAGGATAATCATAATTTTCCACCAGCAAGTACATAATTTGTATAACAACGGTGCATACGTATGAATAGAAAATATGATTAGCAAAAAACTGTATATTACTTATTTGTTTCATCGTCAGGTTAGGATAACGATGCATGTTGAGGAAGATTAATTGTCCAAAGAAACATTTAATTTTGTAATAAAACTATAATAATTCACCTGATTGCACTCATCACGTTTTCTAGAGTTCATCGATGTCACCTTGCGTAGTTTTGCGCTGCTGATTCACATCAATTAATTTTTTTGCCTGTTTGCGACCATAAAACTATAGTTCATTTCATAGGTACTTGACCTGTGTAACGTAGTATGTATAATTTAGCCAGATATTTTGGCAAATCGGATATTTATGGAGAATTCAATAATGTTTTTAAAAAACATACAAATTCATTAATTTATTTACAATTGATTGTTTATTGCTTTTGTCACAGTCAGAGTGTCTTGTTCAAATTGAGGGATTCAAGTCTAATAGTGGCTTATCTTCTTCTTCTATCTATACTATAATAGAACTGAGGAATCGGCGTGTCTGTACATTGATTTGTTTAAAAAAAAACTGATTGTAGGTGATGGGAGTGTAGCTGAATACGAAATTACAAGTTTTGAAAAAAAAATACCGTCTCTCTGTCTGTTTGTACACGCTAATCTCTGGACCAACTGTACGGATTTTAATATAACTTTTCAATAATATAGCTTATACATCAGAATAACACATAGGTTACTTTTTACCGCGGGAAAACACTTTTTATCCACGGGAAAACCTGTTAACGTGGGCAAAGCCGCGGGGAGAAAAGCTAGTCCGTAATAAGGATGATTTTCATGGTCAAAAACTGATTTATTTTTATTATTTTTTTAGGCTTGGGACGGAAACACACAAATCAAAACAGGTACCGAAAACGAAGCCGAGCTGGTGCGAGCGGTTTAACCTTCACCTGTACGACGACAACAAGCTAGAAGTCACAGTTTGGCACAAAGGCAAACAGAAAAACTTCATGGGCAGGTACGACGAACACACATACATACTTATATACTACGTAAATCTTTTAGTAATTAAATTTGTGTTGATTTTATAACTTATCAGAATAATGATACAGTACAGCTTTAAGCTTTAACTATAGATACGGGTAGTACTATATTATACACCGTGCTTTTTTAACCGTCTTACAAACGAAGCCCAATGTATATGCCCGTGATATAGAATATCTTGGCAATGTTATTTTTTTTTTTTTAAGAAAAAAAATCTAGGATTTGTTTAATAAAATAATCGATCGAGAGATCGAAAAATGTGTTTATCTCATATTTTTCTTTTGTTTTCCCATTATTTACGATTCTCACGCATGAGCAAATTGTTACTAAATTGTAAATATTATGTACAGGTTGATTCAAAATTATTTTGCATTATTTTATTTTACTTCACGGTTTCATTATTTTATTGATAAAAAAAAATAACATTGCCAATATATTCTATATCACGAGCATATACATTGGGCTTCGTTTGTAAGACGGTTAAAAAAGCACGGTGTATACTTCAGTGCAATAGATATAATGTGATTAATATTATGTCTTTTAAATATGTTTGGTGGGGTTGCTGTTGGTTTCAATCAGGCCCACATGCCACATAGCGGGCGAGATAAAGGTGGAGCAAACTCGCCCAGAAATGCCGCCTGTTCAATTTGGCTTTCAAAAGAGAGAGATAATAAATGTAAGCACTCCACTGACTCTTTCACATAAATTTAATTACACGAGAGTATCTAGAATACTTAAATTTTAAATATATTATAACATTAGTACTTGTTTGTATCCTTGTTGTGTTTCGCGACGTACGGTCGCCGCGTCACGCCGTTACACTTAGTGGGTGTACGGACAAACCTACATTGGTTTTTGTTACACCGTCTTATATGTATTAGTTTATAAGTTTTAGTATAATAAATAAATAAATAAAATAAATAAATTTCAAAAAAAAATTAGTAAAATAACTAATATAAATATCCGTCTATTCACTGAATAAGCAATTGATTCACAAAATAAGACTTGATCCTTTTAAGTATTCGTTTTGTAAACAAACCTCTATATGTAAGTAAACAATTTTGGTATTTCCTCGTTCTTCGCATCTCCTTAGTGATGTCGTTTACCTTCTTCAGAACCGTTGACCTTTTAGCTTAAATAGCTCTTTTTTAAATTTTATTAATTGGTTGTCTACACGGCTTTTACAAGGAAAAAAAAGTAAATTAATTACCAAGTGAAATAAACTGTTGTTAATATAGTAGGTAGGTATGTACGTATCTAAAAATGCACATAACGTTAAATTAAATGTTTGATTAACAAGTGCTTCAAAAATATACCTACAGCAAAATTTTACCCAAACAGACAGACAAGACAGACGCATTCAAAAGTAAGCAAAAAACTTATTAAAGACAAGATGCGGAATCACCAAGCTCAATAATATATGTAAAGATACTCGCTGATTATCTTTTCCTGCTTCATTTCATTAATAAAGTAAAGCTGACTTGCGTTTTCTTGAAATATTCCGGTCATTTGATGATATGAACAATGCGCATAGCATCCATCAGTGGTAAAGCACAAAGTACCTTTTTTGTAAGTTCGCTAACAAAACATGAAGGTCTACTGATAGTATTTCAAAATTAATGGTAATTCGGTTTTATTTTTATGGTTTCGATAAAATTATGATTTTATGTTTATAGGTACTTACTGTTACTGCCCTTTTTAAAATATTTAGTTTAATTTCCTTGTCCTTTCTTCGTAAACTCTATAAGATAAATACAACAAATAACATTTAAATAATACCCATTCACAAGGTAGGTTCTGATACAGTACAGTATCTTGAATTTTGGATACACACGCATGCACATAAACCTTCCCCTCATGCAAAACTGTTTATAATAATTTAAAGGAATATAGGAATTAGCTTAAATAACTTATAATAGCTTAAAGAATAGTTTGGACAAATCTTCTCTTTTGTTTATATTAAGACAGGGGCTAAAAATGTTGTGATTTATCTTAAATACACACAGTAGTGAATGTTAAAAATTATACGTAAACATGTTTATTCTTTTGCTTTATGAACATTAAAGCGTAAAAACAAAAGTACAAATACTGTATTAGTTTTAAGCTTTGTTATATTATTTAGTGTGTGTGCAATAATTATGCAATAAACTTTTATCTATCTATCTATCTATCTATCTAAATTCGCCATCCTTGATTAACAGACAGACAGAGTTACTTTCGCATTTATAATATTAGTAAGGATAAGTATATCATATTGAACTTTTATGAACAGATGTACAATCGACTTATCCCAACTGGAGAAGGAGAAGACCCACGAGCTGTGGCCGGAGCTGGAGTGTGGTTACGGCAGCATTCACGTGCTGGTCACCTTGAGCGCCACGGCACGAAGCCCACCAGTGGACAACGTGCCCACCACTAACGGCGTACATCACAACACGCCGCCAGAAGACGATTATGTAAGTTTTTTTAATATTATTTTTGTAAGGCGCAAGAATCGTAGGGACGCTGTGTTTGTGTTTTTAAGTTTCGCATATTTACTGAAGTATATATACTAGATAGTTTTTCCCATGGGAATGAGGAATATTCCCGCAGTAAAAGTTAGCCTATGTTATTCCGCAAGGTCTATTCTTTCTACCCATGCAACAACAAATCTATATATTTATCGGAGGTAACATTCGATACACATGATTGTTAATTAAAAAAGGCTACCTTATAATAAAATATGAAATGAGTGTTTTACAAAGATTTTTTATGTAAATATAGTTTCTGAAACAGATTTAAACACTTTATTTTTGCAAATCAAACTAAAATGTTCCTGTTAATCACAGCAGGCCTTGCGTTTGACGTCATAAAACGCAGTTCTCAATTCAAGATTATTGTTTGAGAGTTTATAAATAAACCTGTTATGCTACCGAAAAAAGACCTAAATATATACCAGGTAATTTCCATTCCTTTGACTCATTCTAAGTATATATCGTAAAATACATTAAATAAATCTAAGTATAAACGTTTTGTAATACAAAACTGTACATAAGTGGACCTTAAACGTTCCTGAACGTTTCAAGGTGCCTTTCCTATCTCGATATTAGTATTCGTCTATAAATTAAATACTTGAAAACTGTTTGAACCTTATTACAAACGATGATAATATGCGAATTAAGCATTTGCTATTTTTAAACAGACGGCCTTAATTTTAATTGTACTTTTAAATTTATATTTTGTATTTGATTTTTTTACGGAAGTCTCGATGGTTAGATAAGATTAGTTTTCTTTTCTTTTTGTGAGGCAAAGCAACAACGGTACGATATTATGACTTTTAAGATCGCGGCAGACCTTACGTCATTAATTGCCTTCTTTTAATGTGTCGTCGCTTAGTGCATTAAGGTCATCGGTCAACAAATTACTGTAACGACGTATGTACAGTAGAGAGGAAGCTAGGCTGAACACTTTGGACCTACACCATTCATATATACGTTGAATAAATTAGAGAATCGCGATAAGCCTGCTCGGCTTGCCTTGAACTTGACCGTATAAATGCCTCCCAAGGTTAACAGCTCTACATAATTCAGAATTGACCTAAAGTTCCAGGCTTAATATACTGACCTTTAACACTAATTTATTGTGCCTGTTTAAGGCTTTCGTGCCTTGTACGTACACATTGAAACGTCTTTTAAACGGGTCTTAAGCGATAATTTTTAAGTAGGTATATTTTTTAATTGATTATCGCGCTAAAGAACTTTTACAGATACGTCACTTTTTTTGTTTCTCATGTCTTCCCGTTTGCATATTTCCTGGCTTAAAAGTACGAATGCACACTCGCAGAAAAGCGTGGTTTGCGGTACAATATCCTAGTTTATATACAGCCTACTATTACCACAATAACAAAGTTTGCGCCCACTTTGTATGTGACAGGATGCATATTATAAAACTCTCCAAGGAGTGGATACTCGTAGCAGGTTTCACCTGTTTAGCAATTGTAATTCCTAACTTGCCTATACTCTCACAGCCATATTCATAAATCGAATTACCTACTCGTAAGCAGTAACGAATTCAGTTTTTTTCATTTATGAGATTTCTCTAGTCCTAGATACGCTACACATGCGTTTATTTTTTTTTATATATTAAACTTTTTTATTGTTTGTTTGCTTGCATTGAATAGGCTCCAAAACTATTGGACCAATTTTAAACATTATTTCAACAATGAAATGCTGCATTATTCCTTAGTGACAGGCAACTATTTACTAAGCTGCGGACGGGAGGCTAGTCAATGATAAACAAAATATTATTATGTCATCTGTATGACTTACTTGGATGACTTGAGATATTTAAACAAAACACTCAACTAGGACTGAAATAACGCAGACGCAAAAACAGTATGTTCATTAAATGCTACTAAAGCTTATTGTTACGTTCGCACACATTTAAACGAAATGTCAATAAAAAAATCTCAAGCTACCGACAAATTACGTTAAGCATTTACGTGACAATCGTAATTCAAAGACTCTAATCACATAGTTGTATGGTTTATTTTTCCTTACTACTAATGATGATAAGGTTATTTGCTAAAATATTAGGTGACGTCGGTAGAAGACGTCAATAAGACGTCAATCTATATAATTTTTTGTACCATTATATTCTTATAATAAACCTCTATGAGCTAATGCCACAATAGATATAATGCTGTTGAGTATTGTATGTTGACAAAACATAGCAAAGTATGTTGTGAATTAAATTACTTCAAATATTGCAGATATGACAATTTACAAAACTTCATTTAAATATTTTGAATTATTTGACTGCCATATTGTACTTGGGCCTAGATAGATCACATTTATAAAATACAAAATTGAGATAAATAACATTAAAATTATTAATAATACTTGTTCAAAGTTCAAGTTTAAAGTATTTATTTTTAACTTTGTTTTTAACGTTCCTACTTGAAGATGTTCTCTTTCGAAATCGTCATTTTACGAAAATCGTTTCCAGAAATTTATATTAGCGTATAGAGAAACTGCAAGTTATCCCTTACTCTACGCAAAGTATTCGTTACATTACTTTTTTTTTCTTTACTGGCACTATGTAGCAGCCCTTTGAGCCAGAGTCAATTTATGAATTTAAATGTTTTACAGTCGTGGTACCGACTAGACAATAACTGGAGCGAGGTGGGTCAGCTGGCGGTGACCGTCCACTGCGCCCGAGGGTTATTAGCGCTGGGTTTGAGCGGGAAGGCAGACGCTTACTGTGTGCTCGAACTAGACAACTCTAGAGTACAGACCCACACCGTGCGCGGCAGTTCCGAGCCTGCTTGGAACATGACCTACAATTTGTAAGTACTTTTGATGGGTCACGAATTATTTCAGCGGCGGTTTACTTGCCCTCTCTGTCGGGAGTTGCTGCAAAGATCGGCTACGTGAGCCATCTGGGTGCACCGGCGCGCGGCGTCACAAATTATAAGACGAAAATCGCTTAAACCGTCGGAAAACTCATCAATCTACATTGTACACCTGTAAAGGACACTCTTTGTTTTTTCTTCCGAAATATTGCAGTATCAAAAGGTCTCTGACCAATGTTTATTGCCAGTGATGATTTACGAAATATTATCCAAGTCGTGGTCGCTTACGATGGGTCCTGCAGTATGATATGCTGGCTGGCTGGGCTAAAGCAATCTAAAGCTAAATTAGATCAATGTTATAATATATGAATACAATAATTAGACCTTCGCCGACCACGCTAGTCCATATAAATAAAGAACTACTTAGACTTTTACTGTCATATTTGTAGGTGGTTTAAGAATTTCGTAACTTTCAGCCCCGTAAGCGACATAACTTCAACGCTCGACATCACAGTATACGACGAATCAATAATCACGTCGATGAAGGGAGAGACCCTGGGCAAGATCTCTATACCCTTGCTGAGGATCAACAACGAGGAGAAGAGATGGTACGCCCTCAAGGACCGGAACAAGAAGAGCGGCGCAAGGGGCAACTGTCCCAGGGTGCTGCTGGAGATGTCTGTTGTTTGGAACCCGGTGAGCTTATCATCTATTAAATTCTAGGCCAATTTTATATATTACTAGCGACCCGCCCCG
Source organism: Teleiodes luculella (assembly GCA_948473455.1). Classification (NCBI taxonomy): domain Eukaryota; kingdom Metazoa; phylum Arthropoda; class Insecta; order Lepidoptera; family Gelechiidae; genus Teleiodes; species Teleiodes luculella. The sequence goes on from OX419585.1 coordinate 8,558,217, forward strand.
GCTCCGCACGGGAAAATGGTTATTGTGGGTTATCCTTCAGTATATTATGCATTTATTATACATATAAACCTTCCTCTTGAATCACTCTATCTATTAAAAAAAACCGCATCAAAATCCGTTGCGTAGTTTTAAAGATTTAAGCGTACAAAGGGAGGGACATAGGGACAGAGAAAGCGACTTTGTTTTATACTATGTAGTGATATCTACTTCTGCAAATGCAAAGTTGATGCCACCATCTTCTTCTTCTTGGGTTTCTGCAATTAATTACCATGGTACTAGGAATTTTATTAGTTTACGCTGCCGTCCAAACTCAACAACAGACTAAACACCAGGCGGCCAACCCCAACGGGTTAGCTAGCAGACGAATTAGATGTATTTGCGTCATCTATTATGGTATCTGTGGACGCTTAACACAGGAAACTTAAAATAATCTCTTTTTACCTTGACAATAAATAAGTCCAGTGAGACAAGTTTAAATCGAAAGTTACTGTTTTGTTTCAGATTAAGGCTTCGGTCAGGGTCCTGAGTCCAAAAGAAACTAAATATACTCAGAAACCGCCTAAATTCGACATTCCACTGATCTATAGCAACCTTAAGTTCATCAAAGATGTGTTCCACGCTATTTATCTCGGAAACGAATATGTCAAGTAAGTGGCACAACTCACACAACTTAGCAGTTCACCTATAAAAATGTACAAAAAATATGTATTCAACTTTTCCAAATAAGTATTCTATTGGAAACACTAGCTAAAACTTTACTATACTGTCAAAGTACAAACTTCTAAGTACGATTTTCCAACCTTTGTTTGTATGCTGTTCATCCTCGTCGTATGCCATTCGACAAGGATGAATAGCGCAAGATGACGTAGGCTTGTGTCAGTCACGTGGTCCGAATGGAAGACCTTGTTTTCTTAGACCAGGGTTCTGTTTTTTAGTCTGAATTCGCACGTGACGGTTACTCTGAATCACTGTCTGACCGCAATATCATATCAATGCCAATTTCGTTACTCATTGGAAGGAAATTTCCTTAATACCTACAATTTAATTTTTTTTTGCGTGTTATTTCCGCCGACCTCCGAGTTTTGTCAGTACAGTTTTAGCCCAGCAAGTCTGTACTTAATTAATAATAAAAAACAAACTGCATTGACTTTATTAACCATGTTATGTATGACTAAAATTAACATGATAATTTCCTTATAGTGCTTTTTATGTAAAGCTTTAAAGCCTTGCGTAACCTAATTGCAAAGTAAAAACGTTCTGCTGGAAGACATTTCTCCGGAAATATAAGCAGGCCTGTTGTGTCATCTTTCTTTTATATTATTTGCATACAATAAGTTGTTAAATTAATTAATTAATAGGGCTTATGTTAGTTCCACTGTAGTTGTGTAATACATAATTTCTATAAGATGCGACGCTTTGGAGTTGAGCTCTTATCCACAAAAGACCGCACATTTTGCTTTGCTGAACTCGCCACAAAATGTAACTTTATTTGTCTTAACTAAGTGATGTAAAATGTGGAGTTTCTTCAGAGAGCTCTTCTCCACAAAAGACCGCACATTTTGCTTTGCTGAACTCGCCACAAAATGTAACTTTATTTGTCTTAACTAAGTGATGTAAAATGTGGAGTTTCTTCGGAGAGCTCTTCTCCACAAAAGACCGCACATTTTGCTTTGTTGAACTCGCCACAAAATGTAACTTTATTTGTCTTAACTAAGTGAAGTAAAATGTGGAGTTTCTTCAGAGAGCTCTTCTCCACAAAAGACCGCACATTTTGCTTTGCTGAACTCGCCACAAAATTTAACTTTATTTGACTTAACTACGAGTAAGTGATGTAACATGTCCAAAGTTAAACTAAATATATGATTTCATATGTTATGTCGTATTTGGCAGGCGGGTGTTTGAGTGGGAGAACCGCGAGAAGAACACAGTGGCGCTGGTGGTGTGGCTCACCTTCTGGTGCGTGTTCCGGCTCTGGATGCTGCCGCTGACGCTGCTCATCCCCTTCGTCTACAACTGGTCGCAGTACCGCAGCTGCAGTGAGTCCATCACGATTAAGATTAAAAATGGGATATTTACTGTGGTATTTATCACAGACATATAAAGGGAATATATTAAGGTTTCCTTTATATGTCTGTGGCACTGGCGACGGGGCGGGGTGCTGTACGACATAAAAACAATCACATCCGTTTATCATAGTTCAATGTAGTTATAGATAGTTTTTTTTTATCTCTCTCTAATAAATAACGTTAATGGCTTTTACACAGCAAGCACCCCATCTTCAATACTTCCGATCGGATTTTTGGAGACTAGATTATTCCCAGAGTTATTCATCATCTCAGCCTGTAGACGTCCACTGCTGGACAAAGGCCTCCCCCAAGAATCTCCACAATGATCGGTCCTGCGCTGCCCGCATCCAGCGGCTTCCCGCGACCCAGAGTTATTACTCGTATTTTTTTAAGGATAGCACCGCCACTTAGCTTCATGTAGCCCCTTAAAAATGGTGCAACCTCTGTGGTCGAGTGGTCAAAAGCACGTCTGACGTTAAGGAGGTTCCGGGTTCGAATCCCGGCGGGGATCCGTCGAACAAATATAACTTTGTGAGACTTTCCTCAGTTTGGATAGGAAATTGCAGGCTGAATCACCTGATTGTCCGAAATTGATTCCGTGCTTCGGAAGGCACGTAAAGCCGTTGGTCCCGGCTAATATCTACGGATGTAGTCGTTACATGTGCCATGTCGGAAGCCTAAGGCAGCTCAACAATTCCGACACTAGGGTTTCTGAGGTAGGTTAACCTCGAACCCACTCGATAAGCAAACAAGAATGGTGCAGGCAAACTTCTGTATGCCGCAGCCCTACGGTTGCAGGGTTGCAGCCGTCTGATAATTATTTGTCTGGGTAAAGAATTGTATTCCAAACATCTGCCGACTCATAGTTGTAAGCAAGCCGTTAAACTAAGCAACGAACAAAGATTATTGTTTTTTTTTTACAGACAACAATGCAGTAGTTTTATACAACACATCCACAGACGACGAGACTTCAGAAGATGACGTGGATAGTAATAAGGTCAATATCGTAAACATAATTGATATTTTAAATATTTCTGAAGTACACATACCAAAGAGATTTGAAGAGCCAGCTTCGAAGCTGGCACATATTATACAGAAACTTTGTTTGACTACTATTTCTGCCATGATCTTTTATTTTATTTCCGTCTAACACAACAATATAAATATTCATAATAAAAAATAACAAAACTATTTAGACAGAGAAAAGACATCAACGCGTTATATGGGTTGACTATAGTAGACTGCCGTACGAATTTGTTGGAAATAAATATATTGGTTGTTAGCTGGGGGCTGTAAGATTATAATTCTAAAATATTATCGTGCGGAAACTTGTAGTTTTTTAGACGGTATTTAAGCCCCAAAAATAGGTTCCGAAGGCTAAGGCGGGAACGAAGCGAGCGCAGCGAGCGTAGAGCCCGCCTTAGCCTTCGGGGTGTTCGTTCTTTTTTTTTTTTTGCCACCCAGAAAGTCAAGTAGATCAAAATCAACTTTGGAGTAGTATGGTGGGGCCCCTAAAAAACTACAAGTTTCCGCACGATAATATTTTAGAATTATAATCTTACAGCCCCCAGCTAACTACCAATATATTTCTTTCCAACAAATTCGTACGGCAGTCTACTATAGAAACCCCCGTTATATTGCTTTTTACTTAAAATTAAATTGTTTACTTGTTCATGTAAGTATTATTTTCCGGCTCGAAATTTATTTCCCGCCAGCAGTATTTAAAACCATTTATTTTTTCCCTCAAAATCTTGGTGGTTTTGTCAACGAATTCATCAAAGTTAACCCATTAGTACTTCCTTTTGAAACTCCCATACAAAAGACATCAACGCGTACCTATTACCGGAATCTTTGTATTTTTTTTACTTTGGAGTCATTTATAATCAACTTATTTCCTTGTTAGCTACAAGTTTTAAACATTTGTTTTAAATTAATTTAAATTATATATTATTATAATGACATGTAAACTGCCAAAATATTCAAGATAAACAGGTCATATTTCAAAAATAGTAATGTTTTATAGAGGTTTTCTGTATATTGGTGTATTTAAAAGAACTAAACATATTTTTTTGTATTTCCAGGACCCGAAGACGATAAAAGCTCGTATCTACGGACTCCAGGACTTCACGTTCACGATCAAGAACAGCATCGACTACATCGTGGCGCTTTTAGAAAGAATCAAAAAGTAAGTCCAATGCTCGCACAAAAACAAATATTATGAAAAGTGCAAAACTGAAAATATTTTATTAAATATTGCTTTGTATTGTAAGAAATACAGAAGTTTCGACTCTTTATTTTTAGGAAATATATATATAAATTTTAGATAAATCTACAAAAAGAATAAATTGTTTGTTAAATTCTTGATTTCGTTTATAGTGTGTTTAGGTTCTATATGAGGTCATCATAAACTATATTTACGAATGAAATAGTAAAAAGAAATCTTATTTTGAAATTGTTTGGGGAGGCTTTTGCCCAACAGTGGGAACTTTTTGTTTTGTTATAATATAATAGAAAATAATTAGTACAATTTTGTGAAATTGTGTTTCAGTCTAACGACGTTCACGATGCCGTACCTCAGCTACCTGGCGATGCTGGCTCTGGTCGGCTCCTCCTTTGTGCTCTACTTCGTTCCCGTCAACTACTTATTCATGGCACTAGGTAAACAACTATCAATCTATTTATTTATTGCACGTCAAATAGACATGCAAAAGGTGGCAACTTAAATACAATATACAGTACAATTTCAAAACAGTCCTTGGAAACGATAAATACATTTAAGTTCACCATACAAGCTATGCTGTTATCCTATTGAAATGACAATATCGTATGGGTATGTCGAATTTTTCATCTCGTTTCTAAAAAAAGTTTTTTCGGGGAACCTGTTCAGAACAATTAACTGAAAATGTCCTTTCAACATACATTAACCTGTCACTTACACCCCATATGCGTCGGTTATTTAATCATCCGATATTTTTATTTCACATACTGGACGTAGAGTCGGTAGGCGTTGGATACAATCAGCTTTGTGTTGAAAAGGCCGAATTAAATCAAAATAGCGCGTAAGTTAGTTGGTTTTTCACCTTTGAACTACCTTTGTATCTCGAAAGTGAAGGTTTTTTTTTACAACTTATACAGAGAAACTCAGTAAATTCTGAAAGGACGTGCTCATTAAATGATTACTTTTCACGGAAACTGAAAAAAGCGATCGACACTTTCATACATATTAGTCATCAAATCGGAAAGTTTGTATAGAGAAGGCAATTGTTTTTTCAGTTTCCGATTATTATTTTTTAAAGTAGATCAGAATCTGTGATTGAACATATTATCTTATCTATGAATCGAAGCGAAAAATGAAAATCATTGAGCTTGAGTCAATCATTGAACATGAACATATTCTTACGGGTTTTGCTAAACTGTGGCTTAGATTTTTCCCCTTTATGTAGATAAGTGAATAATTGTGGTTATTTCGCCATGTTACAGGTGTTTATAAATACGCGCGCAAGTGCTTGAACCCTGACAGAGTTCCTAACAACGACCTTCTTGACTTCATCTCGCGGCTTCCTGACAACGAACTGCTGGTAGGATATTTAAAATAAACTATCTAGCTAAATTTGCTTGGGTTCTCTGAGCGACTAGTACCTAAGCTTGTACTATCTGTATAAAAGTTATACTTAAAGGGAGGAAGAGAGGCATTTGCCGAGCAGTGGACAATAACGCAAATAGGAAAAAGTTATACTTAACTTGCAAAAGAATTCTTAAGCAAATATCCCTAAAAAGGTACAACATCTTACTATAATAACAATACTATATGAAAATAACATAAGGAAAGGAAAAACAACCTAATATCTTGTCTATTTGACTGGCATTGATTGATAACGTAGTTTTTATCCATAGAAGAGTACTTACAAGTATTTTTTGTATTCTAAAACCGCTCTAACAAAAACTTACGATGTGCTGTCTATCGTCCATTATAGTCACACATCCGTTAACCTTGGTTTTTTAAACTTATCTCGGCATTTGCTTATTTGTGATGAGGCTGACACGAAAACTGATTGCTAGAGAATAAAAATAAAGTATTTTCATTTCAGAAACAATGGAGAGAGCTGAAAGTTCCTGAACCCAACACAGTAAGCCGGATAGGTTCAATAAGAAGACGATAGAGGTCTCTGTATGTTAATAGTGCCATAAGAAGAGGGTATCTAGGCCTCATCTCCGTATGCCCATTGTACACTCTTGGGCTCTCGCCTTGCTTGGGTCGTCGCTTCTCCTTACTCCAGCTAGCTCGTTAAGTAACGTTGGTAACGTACAAGAGGCTCGAAAAGTTGTACTACGACGTAGTATCTACGTAATATACGGCCGGACGGTCTACATAATTTGACGGCCTCGTAGCCTAGTTGGTAGTAGGCCTGCCTACGAAGCACAAGGTCGCGGGTACGAATCCCGCCCAGAGCAAATATTCGTGTGATGAGCACTTGTGTTTGCCTTGTGTCTGGATGTTGTAAATTTATATATGTACGTATATCAGCTGTCTGACACCCATAGTACAGGCTCTGCCTAGTTTGGGGTCAGATGGTCGTGTGTGAGATGTCCCACATATTTATTATTTATTAATATAGTGGCTTAATGCCTAATCCCCGAGAGCCTTGTCTGTCCTCGGGTCGTCGCTCTCGCTCTCACTTCGGAGTCAGTCCTATAGACGTACTCTCTCGGGGTGTTTATAAAAATCATAGTAGTTCTGTCACTATGTCGCCTCTTCACAGCTTATTGAGCCTCTAGCAATTATGAAGTAGCCCTGCTAGGCTGGTTATATATAGATTATAGTGAGAATATTTTCGGCCTGCTGCGGCTCGGTATGTTTTGCCGAGAGTATATAGCGGGGATTAGATACTAGAGTAAAGATGGCTGTGGTTCCTAATAACTAATATGTAGACCTTCAACCTTATTGCATTTATTTAAAAATGTGATAAAATTACGTATATTACGATGTTTTTGATTTCCAAGACTCAAGATCTTAAGTAATCTATTTAAAGGATTCGCCGTGGTTTAATACTATTTACAATTACAAGTATTAAATTCGATTTTTAAAGGTGATAATGATAACATGACATAGTCTAACCCGCAGCTACAGTTTTTTTTTTAATGTTTACATGAATATATAGCATTAAAGAAAGTTTAATTTTGATTGTCTACAAAACGTTGAAAGGTTTATTTTATTTGTATAAATTATTGCGGTGTTGTACCTACTAACAATTTTGTTTAGTGATGAATTTAAGCTCAATACGAAATGTGATCTATTAGTTATTAGATTAGTTTTATTGAAAAAGAAAAAGAAATATATTTATACAAACTTTGTCGATTTTTATTTTCGTATAAAAAATAATATTATCTTATCTACTTTGTACATTAGTATAATATAATAATAACATCTTTGGTTACTTAAGGCACTTGTCAATAATTAAGTAGGTATATTCACATAACGGAGTCCCGTAACCACAGGAGTATAGCCTGACCAGAAAAATAAAATAAATAAGAAAAATAAAAATAAGAAACCTGCTCTGGGGGCGCCACGTGTATATTTTTATGTTTATACTCGTAGCAACAATATAGATTATAAAATTAGTTCCATGAAATTCCATAATAAGCTTTTTTATACTAACACACATTTTCACGGGAGAATGTTCGTTCATAGTTTATTTTATTTATTTTTTATATATTATTATTTATTTAAGTTTATTTTCTGGTTGGGCTTTATACACCGTGCTTTTTTAACCGTCTTACAAACGAAGCCCAATGTATATGCCCGTGATATAGAATATATTGGCAATGTTATTTTTTTTTTATCAATAAAATAATAAAACCGTGAAGTAAAATAAAATAATGCAAAATATTTTTGAATCAACCTGTACATAATATTTACAATTTAGTAACAATTTGCGCATGCGTGAGAATCGTAAATAATGGGAAAACAAAAGAAAAATATGAGATAAACACATTTTTCGATCTCTCGATCGATTATTTTATTGAAAAAATCCTAGATTTTTTTTCTTAAAAAAAAAAAACATTGCCAAGATATTCTATATCACGGGCATATACATTGGGCTTCGTTTGTAAGACGGTTAAAAAAGCACGGTGTATGTATAATTGAAGTATTCTCTAACTGTAATATAAATAAACATGACGAGAGTCGTGACGTCACGCTAAGATTTCTTTTAACGCATATATTGCGATCTTGTGGTATCTTGTGAACTAAACCAACTCAAAAGATATAACTAGTAGTCACATGCTTGATGTGATTCAATTAGCTTAAATATGATGTAAAAAGGGTATACCAAAGAGTTTATTTTCAGTAAGCTGTTTATCACTACGTACCTAGTATAAAAGAAAGTCGCTTCCCGTCTGTCTGTCCCTATATGTATGCTTAGATATTTAAAACTACGCAACGGATTTTGATGCAGTTTTTAAAATAGAGTGATTCAAGAGAAAGGTTTATATGTATAATACATGCATAATATACTTAAAGATAAACCACGATAACTAATTTCCTGTGTGGGTCGCTATTTCACAATAAAGGGATTCCGTTAAATGAATGGACTTTAGCTTCTCATGACGTATTTGGTATCACGAACTGCTATTAGTACGGACGACCACCCCAGCAGATGTCCTATGATGATGGGGCTCTGGCACGCTGAGCTCTTCCCAGTCTTTCTGCAAGTTACACAAATATTACGTCGTTAACAGCTCAAATACGTCCCCACCGAGGGGCTCGAGCCTACCCTGAAATCAGGTTGAATAGGCCTTAGTCGATCACGCTGGCCCAAGATTCAACTTAGCCAGCTAAGAAAATATGAAACCAAATCTTTGCCTTTGTATTTTTTTGGGATAAACAGCTACTTACAGCTGACTGGGTACTAACAGCTATCGTTTGCTTTATTTCAAACGATTTTATAGAAATGTGAAATTCGATTTTGGAACTAGTAAAAAATCTATAATTTAAAGAACTTTTAAAATTGCATAAAGTATCTTACCAATATTTCATTATCTGGTACCCTATTAATAAACTCCAACAAGTCGAAGTTCAGTATCCTATTTGGATTCAGGTACTTTCTCGTATACTTGTGAATGCCTGAAATAAAACATAAGTAGAACCTAAGGTTAGTTTCATACAGAATCACTACTTATTATAAAACAAAGTCGCTTTCTCTGTCCCTATGTCCCCATGTCCCTATGTCCCTTTGTATGCTTAAATCTTTAAAACTACGCAACGGATTTTGATGCGGTTTTTTTTAATAGATAGAGGGATTCAAGAGGAAGGTTTATATCTATAATACATGCATAATATACTCAAGAATAACCCACAATAACCATTTTCCCGTGCGGAGCCGGAGCGGGTCGCTAGTACATAATAAAATAAAATACTACAGTCAGCTGCAAAAATAACTGAGCCACTTTTTAGTAGCTGCGCTTAAGAGAAAGGTCAGTTACTCTCCAGCTGACTGTACCTACTAAACTATAAATACATTCAATTTAAAATTATAATAACCAAAGAAGAGTTGTCGCTCACCTAAAATCATCATTAAATAGTTGAAAGGTACAAAGTACATCACGACGGCAGCGATGACTAATAACGTCATCATGAAGTAACTATAGAATGGAACTTTGAACATTACTAAACTGAAACAAAAAATATATATTTGGCTAAAACCACATCATCATCATCATCATCATTAACAGCCTGCGGCAGTCCACTGCTAGGCCTCTCCCTCCCTCTAAAACCACATAACGAGTACTAATTAAATCTAAGAGAACATTATAGACATATAATTTGAAAAATAAAGCTAAATATAGGTTGTCATCTTAAACAGCTAGCCCACTTAAGATAAAATTTTATAATTTTGAAAGAATATTTCGAGGAATAATATTTAGGCAACTTTTTGCGGGATAGCTCTTTTTCCTACAACTGCAGACGTCGAAAAATAACGTGTGCAACTTACATACACTTTATTACATGGACTTACTACAATTTATTATTATGGACTTACTTCAATATCCTTTGATAAACAGACTCCAAGTATTCAATACCCTGAGTAATGGTAAGCGTCACTTCCGGCATCCCTTGTATTTTGCTAACTAAACTGACGTCATGGCTCTGAAAATAAAATAAACATCTGATAAGAAAAAATATAACGACCAAACGGTTGTCAAACGGTTGTTTAAACACAGAGAGGTGGGAGTCGCTTCGGTTTAAACAACAGATTTACTAATTACAAATTTTCTGATTTTATTCTAATTGTTTTTATTAATTTGGTAGAATGTTTGCATTTTTATTTATATTTTACTTACTACTTAACAAAATATTGTATACTATTTCGTACTAGTACTTATTAAATCGATGGTTTTTGACGTAGTATTTAACCATGTCTCAGTTATGTTTGTTGCTGAACTCGGGTATTAAAGTATGTATTATCAAGTATAATCCTGACTTATATTTGTACTTGGCCGGTTTTATATATTTTTAATATTTTCATACCTTTTCTATTGTAGTTTGTCCAGCTTCTGTAACTGCACTGTTGTTTTTAATTAGCGGCGATTCGACTGCAAAAAATAAATACATTGGTTTATCTATCAGAAAATTTGTATTGATCAGATTTGTGAAGCATTAAACAGTTCGCTAAAATCTAAATTTTTATCTCTAAACTAGTTATAGCCAATACAAAGAAAATAAATTTTAATAAATCTGAATTATTATATTTTACTGTGCCATCTGATACTAAATAAACTGTGGTCGTATATTCAGTTATATTACTACAAAATCAATATCAATGTTTATACAATACTATTAATTCTAAAGTTCAAACCTACATTCGGTAAATTCAGTACACTCTATGGATCCACTGTACTTCTGGTACGGCTAGAAAGTAAAGTAGTAATGTGTAACTTACATTGATGCCTGCTAATGAACCAGAAGAAGATGAAAGGCGCGAGAAGCAGCAATGGTATCATCCACGGTCGAAAGTAATACCAAACTACCAGCCAGCCCACTAGCACAATCGTTGACAATTCTTTATTGTCCCATTCAAGGAATTCTCTGTAAAATTATACAAGTAAAATATTAATTTCAGGAAAATCACGTCATTTGAATATGTTTTTATTGCTTTATGTTAAATGGTTTGGTATTGTGTGTTAAATATATTTTTGCTGTACAGTTTTTTTTTTTCTTTCAAAATCCTAACTGTCTGTCACACCTTTAAACTACCTGTTTGGGAGACTTGGAGAAGGCTTATGTGGCAAAACACTTTATATTTACATTAAAATATAGCGATGTGTGCAAATCCATTGGGCAGCAGTTAGTAAGTAACACCGAACAATACCACTGACTGATATACATACATATATACATTTTACATATACTTATATATTTTACAGACCAATCTACTCACTTTAGCATTTAAACTATCAGTTAGGTTTATGTAATTTATATTTAAAATGATAGGTACCAGATTTTAGACACACTATTTCCGCATTATCTAATAGGCCAAACAGGGCGACCGGGATAATGCTACGATGTGCTACGCCGTAGCCCGTAGCCCGTAGCCGTAGCGTGTGTTCCGTGTATCAGATATGCAGAATACTAAACTAAGGAATACAATTTTGTTATCAGCTCCTGTATAAGTCCCCACGGATAGCCAATCCTATCTTGACCCTAGTTAACCCTAGTGAACAGACCTTAGTCGAGTGCAATGACCCAGTACGAGTTGGTCGACTGCACATAAAACCCTTTGATTTATCTGGAAAGTGTGTGCAGATATCCTTACGATATTTTCTCTTACCGAAAACGTCAGATAGGTATATTAAACAACACAATAAATTCTTAAAATAAATTGAAACCTGATGGATGTCACACAAACATGCTCCTCCCGAGTGGGAAGTCCTAACCACTACGCCACTGATGTTAAAAAAAGGTCTAAGACTGCCATCGAATGTCGCTTTAGCAAAATTGTTTCAAGTAATTGTAATTAATAGAACCTATAACATGCGTAATTTATTTACCTTATGACGCCATCAGCAACCACTAATAAATCGAAGATGTTTTTCACGAATATTGTATTGCTGTAGACCATGGCTAGGTCGAACTTGTAAGTTTTCTTCTTTCCATATTTCACCTCGGGAACCTGAAAGAGCATTAACGCCCCTTTCACCTGTAATTTTATATTATTTATTTATTTTAATCTCTCGGACTAAATTGTATTGTGAACATAAACATGATTGTATATAACCAAGAAAGTTAATAATATATTACTAATTTCTAATGTCCTTGTATATCTCTACTATAGGTATTTGATGTTACTAATTACATGGAATAAAACTTCATAAATGATGACAATAATTCTTATAAACATAATAAAGAAATTATGAGATATCTCCGTAAATAAATGATTATATTTTTAGGCTTTAGGTTCTATTAAGTTGGCTTAATAAGTTGCGTTCCAAAGATAGTGCACTTGCCGAAAAAGTTTATGTTTAACATTAAATTTGTATGTATGAACACCAAAAAGGAACTATTTTTTAGTAGTTTGTAACGCACTTAAAAGACCTATGTGTGTAGGAAGATTTTCTATTATTAAGCCAAATTTTGTATATTATAGAATATACTGTATTGCACACATTATTATTCCATTGTATAGTAACACTAGTTGAGTCAAATATCTCGAACGTTGATCAAACTCACAATGCTTCGCTAGGCTCGTCGCTTTCCGTCAGAAAGGACTCTGGTTTTTAACTATGGTTTGTTTCATATTAATCCGGACAAAAGGCATAGAATGCGTACATTTTTTCAAACGAAACGATAAAACTATAGAAAATTAGCACAGAAAAACCCGATTTGGCATACCGTAGTAGAAGGCGGGGTGATCGTGTGACCTTGGCAGACATTTTGGCGTTACATTATTTTAAATAACTTTCAAGAAAAGAAAGAGGTTAATGAAATTTTGTCTGGATTAATATGAAACATATTAAGTAAAAAATTACTCACAGGGTTAAAAATCATGGACATCTCCAATAGAACTCTTGGGCAGTTTCCCTTAGCGCTGCCCCTCTTATTCTTGTCCTTGAGGGCATACCACCGCTGCTCCCCTTCCTGTATCCTCAACAGTGGGATCGATACCTTCCCCAGAACGTCCATGGTCAGGGTACTGATCAGAGAACTGTCACATACTTTCACGTCCAGGGTATTGCTGACGTCCTTGACGTTGCTGTAATTAAAGTGTTGGGTCTCAGAATACATATGCTGGCTGGCTACTGTACATACCCTGGGTTTTATTTATATTATACGACGCAGGAATATTTGGAGATTGATTGGATTGGCGGTTTTATTTACCTCTCTGTGTTGAGTGTTTAACTAGCTGTTAACTTGAAATGTCAAAACTATATTTTATCTTGATAGTGTAACTAGGTAGGTACGTCTATGTATTTATTATATTTATATGGAAAATGAAGGCGAATAGGAAAACGTGACGGAACAATTTACATAGACTGTCATTGTACAAATTTTACTTCTATTTACTATAATAAATCTAAAACGATTAAAAATTGCCCTAGACTAGGTTGTATAGACTATTTTGATTCCATGCAATGTAAAGCATTTCTTCCAGCTGACCTTAGTGGTTGAATGCAGCCTACTTGACTAATTTATTCATTATTATTGTTATTATCTTTTGTATAAAATATTATTATTCCTAACAGGAAACTAAAAAATATCGATAGAGAATCTGTGATGTAATTTTACTGTACGTAAATAACTTTCGTAAGTGGAATAAGTGTTAAACAAAGAGACAATCAATCATTTACTTTATTACGCGCTTGGATTTAATGATATTGACAAAGGCTATTTTATTTATGACTTAAATGACGTATTTCTTATCATGTTATTGTGATGAAAAATATTTTGACCTTGTTGTTATATTTATGTGTGTACTCGTGCTGAATATATTTATCTTTGTGTTAGCCCATACATACCTATTAATAGTTAATGTATTTGTGCAAAACCAATATTATTACTACTTCAAATTAACTGGAAGTTAAGTTTTTTGCAGTTTGTTTTTGTGACATAGGTCAGTGACAATAGCAAAAATGTATTTTTATTTTTACCTCATTATATTTGTAGCTCCTACGTGGACAAATTGGCATTGGCATTTGTAATATTAAATACTGACTAAAGTAAAGAAATAATAAGTACGAAAGTAGCTTTATACAATTATTTATACTTGTTTATTGTTTCAGTTGCGCTTTGATAAAAATATAGACATTTTTACCGGAGTAAAATAATTCTAAAAATATATAAGCGTACGGCGGAATATAAGCTTTTATATTGTATTTATATACTAAATATTTAAATGTCATCATCATAAAAAAATGTGCTCTATCTATCTACATGATATCAATGTTACGTAAATTTTCATATTGCAGAGACCATCTCTGAACAGATTACGTTTGTAAGATAAAATTACAGTACAGAAGACAGTACATGCTGGACACTCGCATTACGATATTCGCCCTGCTCCTTATGGCGTCTAGCATGTGGTACATATCTATAATATACCTTACACATCTCATCATCATCATCATCATCATTTCAGCCAGTAGACGCCTACTGCTGGACAAAGGCCTCCCCCAAAGATGTCCACAACGATCGGTCCCGCGCTGCCCGCATCCAGCGGCTTCCCGCGACCCTCACCAGATCGTCGGTCCACCTTGTACTTGACTGTCGCAATAAACAGTCTAATTTAATACAATATGTATTACTTGTGAGATACATACATTGTGTTTTCATGCGATGGCTGTTTAGTGCGATTGCTAAGTCAATCTATTTATTTAAAACATAAAAGATTTTTAATATTAATATGATTGCTGATGTTGTTAGGTTAGCTAATTACGTAATAACTTAAGACAGAAGGACCCTTAAGTAGGGACTGAATAAATTAACCGACTTGGTATTACATGGATCTCACAACTTTTTACGGTAGAAGAACTGAATGCGAGACTTGGTCTTTTTACAAGTTGTGTTTTTGATGGCATATTTATTACACAATAGGTTACATGTCAGGAATCAGTGAAGAGTTCTGAAGCTGAAGAGCACCAACAGTAGCTTATCTTGACACTTTAAATTTCAATCAACAAACTGCTTAGCAGTGTGGCGGGACATGTCAGAATTCTATAGAGTGTATATGATTTTTTTTATTTGGTATTTAATACTTACAACACATAGCTTTTATTCCACACTGGTTCGGGCGTGGCTTTGGCGGTACAGTGTGTCTGAACCTTTTCATTGCCAACCTCAAGCGTGGCGTAGGCATATGGTTTTCCACTCAAACCCCTCGCTCCGATTACCTTCACATGTAGCTGGCCAACGCCGTTAAGGTCGTGCAGATTCAATAGCGCCTGAAATAAAATAAAAACACGAGCTAAAATTATAATCGTGGTTTATCCCGTCTAAGAGGAAGGAAAGTATTTAAAAACTCAATCGCACATGCCTGGTGAAGATATTATGTGTACGAAGTTTTACTGATTTCAACTGGATCTATACAAAAGATTCATTGGGACTTACTGGTCTCTCTATCCTCCTGAGGCCCAGGGCTCTAAATCATTTTATCAGCTAAAGGCCCACGGTCCTTCACATAGGACTTAATGGTAAAGGCCCAGAACTTTGAACAAATGAAAAGCTACCTTAAGGTGATCAAATATGCTCCATATTTTTTTGGTGACTTGTTAGGGTCAGTTAGTACTCAGTAAGGTAAAAAAAACTGGAATATTGTAATACCTTTAAAAAGGCCTTTGGGCTGCACTATCTTTAAATTAAGATTTATCTAAAATTATGTATTTCTAAATTTAATACATAAAATGTATAAATTATTTGTGTTTTAGTAAAAATACAAACAAAGTATTATAATTTACCACAAGTTACTATTATTTTAATTATATAGTCTCAAGTAAGTTTGTGAAAACTTGTACAAATCCAACTGACTGTACACATTTTTTTAATTATTAAACAAAACTGCAATTTAAAACATATGAAATCTTAAAAATAAGAGTGATTCTATAGAAAAAGGATCATCACAACATTAAACGCTATGTTTTTTCAAAATTATTAAAAGAAGATATAGGAAATGTTTGTGTATTTTAATCTGAAGTGGAACAATAAGTTGAATTTACTTATTACTTATACATAGAATTTGTCGAAAATTATAAAATAGCAAAGAAAAATTACAGTAATGAAATTACAGTTTAAAATATAAGTGTTATTTACTGGTGTAAAGATTTTTACTTATATTCATAAAATAATAATAATAAATGATTGCGATCCAAAGGCCTTTAAAAAGGTTTTCAAATTTCGTCATTTCATATTTTTACAATACTAATAGAGAGGCAAAAAATAAATGAGTATTCTTTGAGAATGGTATTTTACCAGTGATTTACATTAAAAACAATACACGGAGAGCTAAAGATTACTCAAAAATATATGGATTTACATACGTTGTCGACCAAAAGTACCCATCTCGTTCACGGAAACGTCAAAATAACAAATAAATATTTTTTTGTTGGCACTACTGCTTTGGACTATCGAATAAAAAAAAAGCAAAGGGTGCGTTCAGAAACATTATTTTCTACAATAGCGGGAATTTCAATCTCTAATATTCGATTAGAAAAAGGGTCCTTTATAGAGTACTTTGGGTCATTATTTGATAATATTGGTTACTTCGCTGGGCCTTTACCCCTAGTCGATGGAAGGCCTTCTTGTAGTACCGTGGGCCTCAGGAGGCTATGGAGGCATTGAATAAAGGGGACGATAACAAAGCAAGTTCATGAAGTTAAAAAGCCAACCACTCAAAAATGTATATGTTATTTTATTATAGGTATTTATTTAATAGATTTGATAAACCTCAAAAAGTTATTCCAAATATTCCTAAGCAACAAAAACACTGTTAAAACGAACAAAATACTTGTTTCGTGTGCTATAAATAACTATGAATAACATTAAAATTGAATTTACAACGCTAAATTACAAACAGTTCCATTAAGCGGACTGTGGACACTAATTCATACAGCACTATAAATGTATTTCGCTGAACTAAACATAATCTAAATTCAAATATAGGTATATAAATTGATATACAATAGTATATAGGTACTCACGAATTTCTCTCGGGCTGTGTCCAGACTTTGCTCGCTTGTTGGCGAGTCCGCGACGTTGCGCACGGCGCACATGGTCACATTCAAATGTACGGCCCCGAAACCATCGTCTAAATCCTGCCAGATCTCATGCGAACGCTCTTTCTCTAGACTGGACAAGTCTATTATACAACTAAAATAAATAATTTTAAATAAATTGGCTATATTGTACCTGCGTAGTGGTATTGGTTATTTATGCAACTAAGTGACTAAATAGATAAGATAACTACAAAATATATCTATCTCGTTGTGATTAGCCACATCAACTGGTTGCGTTATTATGCAATAAATATACTTTACTTGATAACAAAGTACTATTTAGATTATTATTCAAAATATACACACCTGCCCATAAAATTCTTCTGTTTCCCTTTGTCCCATAAAGTTACTTGAAGGATGTGGTCCTTATTAAGGTGCAACTTAAATCTTTCATTCCACTCCGGATGGTGCGAACTTTGAACTGTTTTGGACTTGCTTGTTTCGGAGCCCAACCTGGGAAACGCCTACAAGTTAATAAAGCGAGTCTGATTGAAGCATTACAGAGTTCATTTTAAACCGCAAAAAAAACCTTTAACCGAAATTTTCCAATACAATACAATATAATACAAACACTTAACTGCAAGCAAATAAAACACAGCATATGGATAACTTAGAAACAGCGTTAGGCAAAAAGCCGCCTAATTGCTTAAACCATTTTCCATTACATTTCCTGTCCTTAAGATAAGACCTTTTTTATGAACAGATAATTTTTTTATCGAATTATTTTAGGTATTTTGTTATATTATTGTAAGATGTTTAAGTTTTAGCTACTTTGTTACGGAACTCCAAAAGTGACTCAGTTGCGGTAATGGCTGCAGACATACAAAGATAATGACGCATTTCTGTATCTTGTGAATTGTTGTTTAATTTGATGGAAACTTGGAAATAACCTTATGTCGTCGTTGACGTCATGAATAGACCCGACAGAATTATAACATAAATCTTTATATCAGCTGAGATGAGAGCATGGATCAATTAACAATATTATGGACAATAATGCACATAAAACAATATCAGTTATTAATGACAGACAGAGTGACCCCAAAGTGCCCCAAACTAGAAGAATATTTAAACTGACAGCTGATGCTGATATATATTGGTAAATATTTTTTTAATAATAAGTAATTAAACAAATAGGAGTAATAGAACTACAAACCGCGCTAACGTGTAAGGAGTGCGAGTGCGGAACATCTATTAGAGTGAAAAATTCAAAGTATACGATTATATGCTGAATTTACGTAAACGCTTCACTTCTGAACGGCTGCACCAAATCGGATGATTATTTTTTAGTGTGTTCGTTATTAACTTTGGACCAGGTTTGTATAAACTTTTTGTCTTGGGAAATTACTTAATTCCCATGACAAAAAATGTATAGTCCGGGCGAAACCGCATTATAAAAATATGTACTCATCACTTCGGAAAACTTACCTAAGTTTACAATATAAACTGTGTGAGGAGCCATCTCCTGGGGGATCGGGCAGACCCTTAGCTTCTACTATGATCACCGTCACGATGGTGGTCCAACCTCTTTTGCTGTTTTCTTTAGCCAGGTTAGGGAGTTCATAGCGAACTTGTAATGCCTAGAACAAAATGTATACGTATAAATACAAGAAGACAAAACAAACGAGGACAATAGATATAAGACAACAATACAATAAGAAACGCAAGAACAACAACACTAGAATATATTTCACATATATTCTAATTTCATACAAGCAGTTCAACGAAATAATTATAAAACAGAAAAATTTTAAAATTTGAATTTTATTAATTATTACTTTTATTGATTTTATTTAAAAAATTACTACTATAATTATTATTATTACTTCTTTGGAGCAAATCTTCCTACAAATTATTCTAGCCGAGAATTTTTACATATTCGATAGAATGAAAATGGTCGAATCGGTATTACCAGTATGTTAGTATGTAGCAACGACGGATTCATACCGCTCGTTACACCAAAAGGTATACTTATATAAAAAGTCAAGTTTATTTGCCAATTAGGAAGTAGCAGTCAAGGTATTGTATTTAAAGGTATCTGACCCCAGATAAAATTTATGATAAAGAATTTTAATATTTTCTAATCTTTTGGATAATTAGATTGCCTTGACAAACTTGTACAGAAATATAGTTATTGATAGATAAATTGATAATTGTAGTAGCACGCAATTAATCCTAATTTAGGGTATGTTCGAGCCGCTCAGTACATACATAATAAACTGATAAGAAAGTAAAAAAAAAACTTTTAGTTTGGGCTTATTAAAGCTCTGCTCACACAGTTAGAAAAATAAGTGTGTCTTTATGTATGTAGTCATTCACAACCTTTTCATCATTGTTTTGGGCGGGAGAGTGAGGCGGAGTATCGGTGCTGAAACTTGGTGTTGAGGGACTAGAATGAAGCACGTCGCCGCTCCCCCGACTCCTGCTGGGCGACATCAAGTTGGCGAGCGAATTGGGACGCCATCGTGTGCTGGAAAGAGAGAGATATATTCAATAGGTTGGCTGGTCTAAGCACGTATTAGTTACCCTTCAGGTAAGAACGCCAGTAACCGCCGGCGGCGGGGGCGCCGCCAAAACCAAAATCAAAATTGATAATCAGAGACGGATCCCCTCCGGCGTAGTCTCCTTCACGATGTTTTTCAGTATCAACGCGCTAGGCCGAGGTCCGAGGCTCCCTAGAGCCGCCCCTGGTCGCGTTGGTACATGACTACTTTGGGGTAGAGACTTCCGCTGCCCCGCAAGTCAGGTGAAAAGTAAATTTAGTTTTTCGTTTCCGAGAAAATAATATTTGGGACAGTTTTCACATGCTTTGTTTGAGCATGTACTTTCAGTTTTTGGTAACACCTGTACATAATATTTGGAAACTACACACACAGTGATTCAGATTCTTTCTGGATAATTATAACTTACTATTATCTTGTAATAATTTTAAATGCGCTCTCTCGCAATATTGCTGTGCCCTTTCAGGGCGTCACTCGAGTCTGTACCTAATTGTAAGATCTGTCTAATGTACCCATTGTTGACTTGCAATAAACTAGTTTGAGTTTGAGTTTGAGTTTGATTTTTCTCACGAAAACGTGTGCTATTGTCATAATAACATGTCCCTATTAATACAAACAATATTTAGTTGTGTCAAACTTGAAATTAAGAATCACGATCAATGGGTACAGAATTTATGACATGATTTATATAAAATTTACAAGAATCTGTAACTGTGGTATAATAAAAATTATACATTTTTTTTATTAAATAAAATGTTGATTAGGAAAATATAGGTTTGTATGTTTAACGTATAAAACGAAGTTTATTACTTACTTGTAAAATTCGGTAACCAAACTGGTGAACTGCTCTGAGCTCAAAATATCTTGTGCAACTCGGGTAAACATTTAGTAGTACGAGTATGCAAATAATCAAACCCAGACAATTGATAACAAAAATACAAGCTAAGTACTAACGTCCTCTCGGCACTGAACAAGGCGACCCACTGACACTCACCATCACCATATGATAATTATCGTTTATTTACAACACCGAGATGATTAATAATTATATTTGTACTGCAAATGAACTTGGTATTCCCTAGAGCATGGGTAATTATAAAGAGGTGAGATGTTAACGATGCGTACATAATTTGTGACAGTTCTTCGTAAATATAAATATTTAAAAGTAAAATATTTATTTACTATAGATAGATATGCATAATCATTAGCAGAATTGGAAAAAAATCGAAAGAAGTTTTCAGATAAGTATAAAATTATAAATATTTTTAATCAAATTACCACTACCTAACCAGAAGAAAGATACCATGAAGCACTTAACGTGAACGATACGAACTGTTAAAATTAATAGAATAAATTAAGTACTGTATGAAAACTCTCATTCCCAGAGTTTCATGATTCTATTGTTATCAAATTCTAACTCTATTTATCAACGGGCGCGACTTTGCAGTTGCAGCAGATTTGCTGACATTTCGAACTAATTTGTCGTAAGCCATTTTCATTTTATATACTAAATAAAAATACATAATTATATATATATTTATTAAATTAAAAATTTGGTACGTCGATTCTTCTGCCATAATTTTTAGCGCGATAAAAATACGGGTACCTACATGAATAAATAAATGACCACCGTAGTACCAGCAGTACTGATAAATTCCAATTAAAAATAAACATCGCAGATATGGTAAAGTAACTACATACAAACAAACAACCGTTTGTGTGACATACTTAGATACGAACAGTATCATATGGCAATGACCACCAATGACTGACATTGAATTCAGTCTTACCATTACTTCAGACTTTAAACTCTACAACAGGATGTAGTGTAGATCCGATAATAACAAAAATAGATGATACGTGTTATCGTTCATATCGAAATCTACCTTTCGGCAGTAGACAAGTGTCTACGAAACCATTAAATAGAGGCATTCATCATAAAGTACATAGTATTTCCATTGCTACTTATGAAATAGTTTTTTTTTTACATAAATTAGGAAATGCAAGTTATAGCGACTGCTTCAGTACCAGCTTAAAATACGTAAGTAAGTGTCGTAATTATCATTTACAAGTCTCGTTACCTACTTACTCCTTTTTAGAGCAAAATGTATCAAAGAAAACAAAAATACTTACAGGCTTAAACTTCGAGGGAAGGTTCGAGGCCTTTCTGGCCTCACTGATGTCGGTCGCTCCGAAGGCCTATCAGGCCTATCAGATGCACGGAATTCAGCCTCCATCACTTTTTTTATCACACACGCGTTGGTACTCCACTTCTCTTCGCAAGTAAGTAAAAACAAATTAAATTAGAACCCGGTTCTTAAAAAGATAAGTATTATAATCACCGAATTATAAATCATATCAAGTGTAGTAATACATAAATACGATTATCGAAGCTTATCAAGCAGAGTCCTTGACGGATCATCTACTGATGAAATTTTAGATACCTAAATACAGCATAATGGAAAATATCTTAACCGGACTTAAAATAATATTTTTTCCTAAATTTATATGAACAATCGTCAATAAAGAGTGCGATTTGTGCATTTATCATTTTGGTATTTATCTAATCTTGCATCAAGATAAAGTACTTGGTACAAACAAAAACAGTTATATTTTATTATAAGTATAATAATTATGCTTAAGCTATCTACTTTCTTCATATTTTTGTTTAAAAAGTTTCGTTTAATAATTCATAAATGATGTGGAGAGATTTTTTTTTATTAGGTAAAATATATTTTTTTGTATTATTATGTGTGATTTTTTCTTTATTTTAAGGCAAGTGTTATTATTATTATAATTAATACGAACAGACTTATTTATATTTTATCAGTCAGAAAATACAAAATGCAATATTTCCACCACGATTTATTAGACCACATTTGACTAAAACATTAAATAAAAAATTTAAAAAACCCCCCCGCCACAAACAAAACCGTTACTTAGATCCTTTTGTTCAAGTTCAACTAGAAAAGAGCTGATTGAAGATATTTCCTTAGATCATAGCTAAGAATATTCTCGATTGTGACACCTTACAAACAAAAAAAAACTTGATCAAAATCGTCGCATCCGACGTTTAGCTACGATGCCACAGACAGACAGACTGACAAACACACATGTCAAAGTTATATTATGTTACATGGGGTGAATGTAGCTTTCTAAAGGTGAAAGAATTTTTGAAATCGGTTCAGTAGTTTTTGAGTTTATTCATTACAAACATACACATACACACAAAAAAATACAAATCTTTCCTCTTTATAATATTAGTATGATTAATAAAAATAGCTCTGTATTTATTTATCATGCTTAATATTAAAGAATAACAAAAAAAAAATATAATTAATATTAATTTAATATACATTGTATGTTGTTGGAAGTAGTATAGTAGCACATTCCAGTGGTTAAACTATAATTTATCTGTTGTTTTATTTCAGTGCCGATGGATCGCCTTGGTACCCAAAGCCACATGACAGAATTTGCAGTGTGCACTTCATTTGAATGGAGGCGAAAAAGCAGATGACAGTCCTAGTTAGGTACAGAGAGATTGGAAGAGCCGCTTCGGCTCTTCCAATCTCTCTGGTTAGGTACGTAACAAAAATATTTCCTGCTACGTATACCTACCTACCTCGCCAATAGTAAAGGCCATGTCAAGATACAGACGATACATGGAATGCAGAAGAAAGAAAAAATACAGCAATGTACCCGAAATTATTAACGAATCAGTTTGAAATAAAGGAAAATACTCATGCCTCAGAAATTTAAAATGAAGAGATTTTGGTATTTATTTACAGTAGCAATAGTAATTTCAATTCGTAATTTGTGACTAAACATACTGTAAAAAATAAAATGTTGTTTTCCCTACTCAACGATAGATGGCGAAGATTTTTGTTTAGAACATTGCCATCTATGGTTGAGTAGGAAAAACAATAGTTAACTAATTTAGTTGACAGAGAGTGTTAGTATCTCAACGCATCTTTTTTTGAAGTTTTTGTCAGTGTTGCCAGTTTTGACAAATTAAGATGAAGTAATAAAAATTGAACAGTCGATAGGGCCGTTGTCGTGTTGCCCATTCAAGAGGTATGTATTCGAATTCCAAGGACCTCGAGATGTAAATAATGACCAGGAAAATAGAAACACCCATCATATCGCGGTATTTCAATTGAACTAATTTTATATTGGCAATTGTTGCCAGAAAATAAGTAATTATTTTCTGGTAACAATTGCCATGCTTTACAATGCACATGTAAGTGGTGCCCCCAGAGCAGATTTTAATATTTCTGGTTTTTAGCATTATGATGTTATTTATGAGTTGATAACGAATAGGTATTGTACAAGAAACCAAAAGCAAAAAGACTCATACTCTAAATAGAACTTGTTATTATTCACAATTGATCTCACAAAGAAGCCAATAAATTATAGATTTGGCGTATTTCAAATAATTTCAATATTCAATAATTAATACAAAGAATGTGCTTTTTTTTATTTCTTATTATTAAATAAATGTTTAGATAATTCCTGTAATATTATGATGGCAATCCTATTTAGTTGTCTTTGCGTCCGCCCGTTGTTTTGTGTGGCGCTAGTGTCCTTGTAAAGCTAGGCTGTAAAGCTTTGATTTGTAGGTTATGGAGTTCATTTAGATTTTAATTCATAATCTCTTCTAGTATTTCTTAAACTCACCAAAATGGAGAATAGGAGAAAAGGTTTATATACTGCAAAAGCGTGCCGCTTTTGTTTATCGCAAGAGGAGCCGCTAACAGGCCTGTTTGATAAGAAACAAGGGTCAAAGAATTCAGTCCCGCTTTCACTGAAAATATTGTCCAGCATCTCTGTAGAGGTAAGAATCATTATAGAGACAATTTTAAAATGCATTCATATTATACTCATTGCAAACTTGTACTCCAATTGTGCAAATAACACATTTGTTGTCTACGCATCGCATCGTAATGGCGCCTAACGCAAGTCGCAATGTTATACCACAGCTCCGGGAACTAAACATTCGCTTGAAAGAATTGATCAAATATGATTCAATAAAATTATGTTGCCTTATTTCGGTCAGCGAGTCAATTTCGGAAACGCTATAAATTAGAAATAAACTGTTTTCACGCTAAATATGTTCAAGTGCGCCCCCTAGCGGATTTGCTAAGAGCAGAGCGAAAACTAAAACTGTCAAAATTTTGTTTCAGGTCTTTCCTTCTGAAAAAATGCCTCCTTACATTTGCCGCCGCTGCATATTTTTCATGGATGTGGTGTATAACTTTAAGAATGTCTGCCGAGAAGGGGATAAATCTATTCTAGACTTTGTTCAAACTGGCTCTGCGTTGGAACCAGTTGTGTGGCCCCCGTCTCTGGTCAAAGTATGTTTGTTGGTTTTATAACATCAGTTGCTTTATTTGCCCACAACATCACAATTAGCTGTTTGTCTAGGTTGATTTTATTCTACAATAAGAACATATTTGAAATAATTTTGGATTTACCATAAATGGAAATTAGTTAGATTTTCAAGTAAGTACAATAACTTATCAAGCTCAATAGTAAAGAATAAATTATTTCCTTGCTGATCAGGCAATGGTCCTAACCACTATTATGTGATCAATAATAACCATTTGAAACTTTAAACTACTAAACCAAACACAAAGCAGTTTGTCATTCATAAATATTTTACATACCAGCGAACTTGTTATTTTCATTTTGGCAAAATTATATATAAAATATAATCTTTGCTTTTTAGCTTTTTCGCTATGGATCTAAGCCGGCTCCTGATGTGAATGTAGTAAAGGTTGAAGGGGGAGCCACTGTAGAAGTGTCTCAGGGTGCTTCTGATAGTGAGGGAGATATTGAAAATGTCTATAATGTCCAGGTAAATATAAAGTTATCATTGTTTTTTAGTTATGAATAAACCAACCATTTTAAGTCAGGATAGGGTTGAATTGATTTGGAGATATTCTTCGATAAACAGCTTAATTAATGTGTCTACTGTATTCCGAATATAACTATGATGTTATCCTTCAAAAAAAATTGTGCAAACATTATCAAAGCCATATTTATTCTAATGTAACAGTCAAACCAAGAATCTTCTTTGTTAAGGTCTTAGACTGAAAATGAGTAACAACTTTAAGTGTCATATTTATAATGAACTTGAATTAATAATTCTATACTGATTACATCCTTTATTCCTCTTCTACAGATAGGAGATGGAACAGAGGAAGGGACGTCGGCTTGTGTCAAAGTGGTAACCAGCATAGATACTGAAAATTCCACCAAAGAGAGAAAAAAAGGTAAGTTTCATATATTTTTCTTTTGTAGTGCTGCTTTATAATATTCCTTCCTACCTAGTGAAGTATCTCTGTTTTTCTGAACTTTTGGAACTCACAGACTTATTAATATCCATATTAGTTTGATTACCATTTGCTGGATATTAATCCTTTAGAGGTTTAATTGTCTATAAATTGAAATCCATAATTAATTAGTAACTTTATTTTATACAGTTTTAAATACCTACTATAATTATACAACAACAGATGATACATGAAAACTTAGGAAAAGATATTTTCCCCCCAAAATGTTGCCATATACATAGGCTGTTTTGTGCCATACTGTGTAATTGCTTCAGTTAGTTTAGAAATTTAAGTAAATTGCGTGTGTTCATAGCATCCCTTCTTTTTGTGCTTTATTATCTTATATGCATGGAAATGTTTTCACATTATTTATGGAAAATAATGTAACTATCTAAGACATATCACACATGTCCTTGTCCATCTAACCCCAAACTAGGCAGAGCGTGTACTATGGGTGCCAGACAGCTAACATTCATGAATATTGTGAAAATATTTTTTTTATAGGTTGTTCTGTTTTGATTTTGCTATTGATCTTTTTAATCAGGTATATTATGGTAAGTTTATTATGGTTTAGTTTGGTTTGGTGATACATACGCTGTGAAATTTAACTAAGTAAAATGTAATAAAGTTCCTTAGGGAAAATAATTCAGTTTCATGAGTACTACCACTGTGTTGCGGGATAAACAACCAGTTAAATTTCAGAGTTTATAACTGTATCTATACAATAATATTATGTAACTAGCGACCCGCCCCGGCTCCGCACGGGAAAATGGTTATTGTGGGTTATCTTTAAGCATATTATGCATGGAAGGTTTATATGTATAATACATGATGTATTATACATATAAACCTTCCTCTTGAATCACTCTATCTATTAAAAAAAACCGCATCAAAATCCGTTGCGTAGTTTTAAAGATTTAAGCGTACCAAGGGAGGGACATAGGGACAGAAAAAGCGACTTTGTTTTATACTATGTAGTGATGTAGAATATTAGTATTATGTCACAAAATAATAAACTTATGATAGAATATAAAGTCCACTAGAAATAAACATTTAAAAATTATCCATAACACACTGGCACAATATTATCCTGGTTATAATTGTATTTGTAACTATACCCGTAGTAGTGTTGTACTTGAAATAGAATACTCATTTTATTTTTCTTTGAATTACATATTATGCAGTGACGGGTTAGCAAATACTTAAAGGACGTCATACTCAGTATTGACTGAGTATTGATCAATAACATTGGAATTTAAGCAACATAAAAAAAGCAATATTTTGTTGTCCGATTACTCTTTACTATTTTGCAGGGTTCGAGGATATATATCCATGGATATGTATCATAAATATCCGATATTTTTATATTTATAATGACTATCGGATATTTTCGAACCCTGCTATTTTGTATTGATTTATCTTTTTTAATCTCCGTGATTAATTTATTTGGAAAAGTTATTTAAAGCCTGACCAAAGAAATAAGAAACCTGGTCTGGGGGCGCCACGTGTATATTTTTACGACTATGGCAACAATTTCCCTTATAAAATTAGTTCCATTGAAATTCCGCAATATGGCGAGGTATAATATTTCTTTGGACGGGCTTTAAAACCATTGATAGAGCATGTCCCTTCAGTATTAGACTGGTTTTATAGTCACGCCGCTAGACGCGCCGTTGGGCAGCGCGCGTTTGAAAACGAATAGGACGCATTCAACGAACGGTGCTGCTCAAGCGCGTGACTATAAAACGCTACTACTACCCCAATACATATCCAAGCGCGCGCTCCGACGGCGCTGCCGAAACGCGTGACTATAAAACCAGCCGAAAAAACAAAAAAAAACCATTGATAGAGCATGTCCCTTCAGTATTAGCCGTCTGTCACTTGTAATGTGTTTATGAGTGGGTAGTATGCGATGTAAGCGTTGTGTAGATTGTGAGAGCGTGGACTGCTGGGCCTGCGACGAGTGCAACTGCACCTACCCGCTGCAGCAGCTGCTGGAGCTACACAAGATGCAGAAACACCGCGCCCGGAACGTCGCCTGCGAGCTCTGTGACAAGTCAGTACATATTTGCACATATTTATATTCGTTTGCAGCTCTGAATATAACCCGTGGTCGGAAAGAAGGGGCTGTTTTCTAACCTTGTGTTCTATACGCCGATATTTTCTTTTAATTTTCCTTTCTACGAAGTTATGAATACTGTAAAGATAAAAA
Organism: Teleiodes luculella; assembly: GCA_948473455.1. Taxonomy (NCBI): domain Eukaryota; kingdom Metazoa; phylum Arthropoda; class Insecta; order Lepidoptera; family Gelechiidae; genus Teleiodes; species Teleiodes luculella. The sequence continues at coordinate 8,586,592 of OX419585.1, forward strand.
ATACGTATTTTAAAGACGATTTCCGGTGTTACCGAAAAACTAAAGTCAAATTCAAATGATTTTATTGCATTAAATATAGTTATAAAGATGTTACAATTTTTGTCAATAGTGTCAAATACATATTAAGCATGCAAACAATATATTTCCTTATTCTAATATTTTTTTACAAAAGGTACACGATCTCTTCTGGTGTTCCAAGAATTCCTTTGTTAAATACGAGTTTCCACGAGCTACAAACAGAACTTAGACGTACTATTCTAAATATCCACCACAACAAGATAAAAAATCGACAGGGAATAAAATAATCAAAAGAGTGCGACTTTGTATTTAACAGCAGCGTGGGGATCATTTTGAGCATTTGATAAAATGGATCAATTTTGTATTAAAATACATAGTCTTCCTTTTATTTCTGATACTGTTATTTAGCAAAAAATAACCCTTATGATGAAGCCTTTCGATCGGTATGATAAAACTACAGGATTTTTTTTTCTCGTATAGCGGGTTCGATTCCCGGTTCAACCATGTAATTATAAAAAAATGTGTAAAAGCAGTTTTAATAGTCTTTAGAAATAAAATAAAGTCTTCTTTCAGTAAAATGTTCTACCTACAAATAATTAAGGTACTTTCCCTCCATGTGGCATAGCCGTGGGACCTGTATATAATATATTTTTATGTAGTGTTCTTACTACTGGCATTCGCTGATAATTTTGACTTTTTGACTATACATAAACAGCAAATTATCAAGATTTGTAGCTTTTATGTTTGTATCATGTTGCAGCAAATTCTTCACCAAGTATGATCTGAACATCCACATGCTGCTGCATTCGAACGAAATGCCGTTCCAATGCGTCGCCTGTGGGAAGCGATTCCGCCGGCTCATATTACTCAAACGACACGAAAAGGTATATTCAACTTCTCATTGTACTGTGGAATTAGAAATACGCAATTTACATAGAAACTGCTTATTAAATGTAATTAATATCTATTTGTACGAATATTATGAAAAGGAAATTGATTTTGTCTGCATTGAATAGGCTCCGAAACAACTGCACTGATCTTATTGAAACTTGTATAAATATAGAATAGTCATTAGACTACCTTTTACCGCGCCAAAATTCCTCAATCACACGGGAAAAAGTGTTATCGCGGCCGGATCTAATCCTACTATCCTACTAATATTATAAACGAGAAAGTTTGTGAGGATGGTTGTATGGACGGATGAACTCATTCACGCAAAAACTACTAAATGGATTTTAATGAAACTTTACAATAATATAGCTTATTTCACTTAGCGTGTGGGTTTCGAGGTTAACCTACCTTAGAAAATATAATATAGCTTATAAATCAGAATAACACAAGCTACCTTTCCCATGGGAAAATCTGTTAACGCGGGCGGAGCTGCGCTGCGAGGCGAAATCTAATAATAAATAAGTGCACTCTGAAGCACAGTAAAATTGAAGTGTTAAATAATTTCGTTGAGCTTGTACAGCCCGGATAGCCAAGGAGATACGGGTTCAAGTCCCTGCCCAAGCTCAATGATTTAACATTTTTCGCTTCGATTAAAAAGATATAATAAATAAGGACGTAAATTAGTAAGCAAATGCCACTTCTATGCAAATTTTAGTACCGAGCCCTCAATTTTTGAAGTCTTTAAAAAATGTCTTGTATAAGTTGCGTCACGTAGAAAGAACGCTGGCAGTCTTGCTCGTAGTAGGCGATTTGCATAGTCCCACCACTTTCTCCAGCGTAAAGAACAGTTAAGTAAAGTTACACGATGCGAACTATAAGGCTTTTTTTTTTTTTAATTGACCTATTCTTGAGTCGAAAAGGTACGACGGATCAAGCTTCACCGGACTTGAAACTATAAGGTTTCTATATTTTTCACTTTTAAAAATATGACTATAATGTTGCCGGTTTATAAAAGTGAAAAATATAGAAACCGAACACCTCGTTTACGGAGCCCCGTGGCGTAGCGCGGCGCGTGCGGCATCCTATACATTTGGATTGTCCGCGCGTCTCAAACAGTATGGGACGCCACACGCGCCGCGTGACGCCCCGCGTCTCCTAAACAAGGCCTGGCGTTGTCCTAATAGAACGCGAATGCGCAATCATCGTAAGTTCGCGCGAATTTTACTCGTACGAACGCGCGATCAAACATATTGAAGTCGAATAAGTGTCCTAATAGACGATCGCGCGATAGAACGATTTCTCCATACATTTCACAATCGCGCGATGATCGCGTATTCGCGTTCTATTAGGACAACGCCTAAGAGGTGGTTGTTTTGGTATCAGCTGATTCACTCGGAGCTGCCGCAGCAGAAGTGCCCGCACTGCCCTGCCAGCTTCCTGTCCTCGGAGGAGTGCGAGGCTCACCAGCTGCGGCACCAGCGCCGCGGCGACCGCAAGTTCGCCTGCACGCAATGCGACAAGAGGTTACACCACACAACACATTCATATAGACCAATGGTTCTTACCTTTTAGGCATGAGGGACCATTTCACAAAGGACATCATTCACGTTTCATACAATGTTGAACCAAAAAAGTGATAATGCCGGCCAAGAATTTATTTTTTTATTTTTTTGTAACTTTTTTTTTCTAAATAATAAACAAAAAAAATTTGATGAATGATCATATTATGCATCATAATAGTACAGAAGCCAGCACATGCGGTTGGACATTCGCACTACGAAATTCACCCCTACCACTACGGAATACGGGCGCTCTCAAGGTCAACAAGTCCAGCCGCATGTGCTGGCTACTGTACTTTCATAATATATTTTTTAATTATATTAAACAAATACATACTTAATCCAAGTGGGCCCCTATTATAATAATAATAAAAAAGTTAAACTGCATAAAATAAATAAATATAATATATTCAATACAATAGGAATACATGATTTGAAAACCATGTTCTTGATTTAGTTAGAAACTGCTTTTATCGCCTTAAAATACTGTACAAAATTAGAGATCTGCTGAGTGAGGAAGTGTGCATTGCACTTTACAAGTCACTTGTTCTCTCACGTCTTAATTATGGTGATATTCTCTATGGACCTCGTTTAAAGTCATATTCAAAATTATTTAATTAATAGCTTCTAACAATAAAACAATGGGGTGCACAGGATTGGTGTCATAGTAAAAGAATACAAGAATCGTGTGTTCTACCCGATAGTTATACTTTTTTTTGCTGACCGGCACTTTTACTTTTTTGGTCCAAAATGAATGATATCCTTTCTGTCTTGCCAAGAACCACCCCGTTGGTTTATTTAGTAATATACGGTACTTAAATTTAAGTAAACGAATTTACTTGATATACCTATCTGTAACTAAAAAACGTATAATTTTACTACTGACGCTTCTAACTATTTTGCAAAAATCTAAAATATAGCAGTTCGCGTTGTGTCGACTATCACGTCACTTTACTTGTTTACGATCACTGCGCTGCGCGGACCACTTGGAATGCCTCCAGGGACCACCGGTTAAGAACCACTGATATAGAGCCTGACCCATGATTAAAGAAAACAAGGTCTAACAATTAGACCACGCGACTGACACAAGCTTACGTCATTTCTACGTCATTTTGCCTTTTCATCCTTATCGAATGCATGTAGGTAATAGACAAGGATGAACAGCGCAAAATGGCGTAGGCTTGTGTTAGTCACGTGGTCTAATTGTTAGACCTTGTTTTCTTGGACCATGGCCTGACCAAACAAATAAAAAACCTGCTCTGGAGGCGCAACGTGTGTATTTTTATGTTTATGGCAACAATTTCCATTATAAATTAAAGCCCGACCAAAGAAATAAGAAAACTTGCCATATTCGTAAAAATATACACGTGGCGCCCCCGGAGCAGGTTTCTTATTTCTTTGGTCAGGCTTTACAAAGTCAAACTTTTATATAAAGTCAAATTTCTTTATTAAAAATCTTTTTTCTTTTCCAGATTCTTCGAGCGCAGCGCTTTAAATAGACACATAGACTGTGTGCACGAGTCTAAGTCCAAAACCATGTATTCCTGCGAGTATTGCCCCGAGCGTGAGTCCGATTATAATCCCAAACATTGCCCTTCATAACAAAGCTATGAACATACGTATAGGGTCACCACTAGGCTGTATTGATTAATAGCAACATGCACAAAGGAAATCGCCTTTATTGCCTGTAGCTTCTTTCATTATAGCCAAAAGTCGATATAGTTTTCTTAATCTGTGATAATTTTGTCGCCAGAATTCACATCAATCACGAAGCTTGCGCGGCACGTGCGATCCCACGCCAGCGACAGGCCGTACCCGTGCAAATATTGTGACAAAACGTTTATCAAGTCACATCATTACACAAGGTAAGCTTTATGTTGAAACAGCTTTCTTAATGAATATTATTATGCTGAGTTTTAAAAGAGAAGTTTAAAAGATAAAATCATATCTGACCTTGAATACTCCAAGGGTGGTTGGCCTATTGATTGCCAGTTATATTAAACATAATGGAAAAAGCTCTTACAATATTAGAAAAAGTACTGTTTGGCATAAAATAAACCTTTTTGGTCATTTTCTTGCTTACTGCTATTGAAAACTGCAACGGTTTAGGTATTTGTTCCATTCAAAAGGTTGTATGTATGACGTATTTATATTAGCTGTCTAAACCCTAACTACAGTCTGTAAAGTTTGGGCTCAGATAGGCGTGTATGTGTCCCCACATATAATTGGTATATTGTAGACATCTCCGCTACAAGCACGGCTCGGAGGCTCAGCCCCAAGAGGAATTCCGCTGTGAGCAGTGCACGGAGAGCTTCGGCAGCCAGGACGAGCTGATGTACCACTCCGCCATACACGCCACGCAGAACCTCACCTGCCCGCTCTGCCAGGAGAAGTTCCTCAACGTGGACGCCGTCACCGACCACATCAAGTCACACGTCAATGGTAACACTAGCACCACCATCACACAGAACCACATCAAGTCACACGTCAATGTTAACACTAGTACCACCATCACACACAGAACCACATCAAGTCACACGTCAATGTTAACACTAGTACCACCATCACACACAGAACCACATCAAGTCACACGTCAATGTTAACACTAGTACCACCATCACACACAGAACCACATCAAGTCACACGTCAATGTTAACACTAGTACCACCATCACACACAGAACCACATCAAGTCACACGTCAATGTTAACACTAGTACCACCATCACACACAGAACCACATCAAGTCACACGTCAATGTTAACACTAGTACCACCATCACACACAGAACCACATCAAGTCACACGTCAATGGTAACACTAGCACCACCATCACACACAGAACCACATCAAGTCACACGTCAATGGTAACAATAGCACCACCATCACACACAGAACCACATCAAGTCACACGTCAATGGTAACACTAGCACCACCATCACACACAGAACCACATCAAGTCACACGTCAATGGTAACACTAGCACCACCATCACACACAGAACCACATCAAGTCACACGTCAATAGTAACACTAGCACCACCATCACACACAGAACCACATCAAGTCACACGTCAATGGTAACACTAGCACCACCATCACACACAGAACCACATCAAGTCACACGTCAATGGTAACACTAGCACCACCATCACACACATAACCTCACCTGCCCACTCTGCCAGCAGAAGGTCCCCAGCGGTAGAAGTCGTTATCAGATCATAGATTATAAACAGTGAATTTGCTGCAAAAAATACTATGTAATACTTTCTTCCATTAGAGCTGAGACGCAACATAGGTGATATCTGATGTCTGTTGCCAATGGTTCTGTAGTTAGCGTTATCTTACTGTGTAAAATACCAATAAAACAACCCACGAAGCGCATTCTAAGGCTGAACTTTACGTGACACTTCCGCTTGACCTCTAAGTTTAGCATTATGGTACTAAATTGATTTTCTTACCAAAATATAATGGTTTTTGTGGCAAATAAATGATCTTATCTTATTATTGCACATGAATTTAATGTGTGTGCAGATTTCCTAGCGATATTTTTTCTCTCACTTTCCTTCCTCTCTTCTTCTTGCTCGCTGTCCTTGGTTATAAAGTCGCATGTTACCATTGGGAATTCCACATTATCCGTCGTCAGATGTAAAAACCGATAGCGTTTAGTAGGAAATATTTAGGTACATCACTTTTTTATGTTGCAGGAATGGAATTTATGTGCGACTTCTGTGAACTAGTATTCACAACTAAGGAGAAGCTCGACTTTCATCTGGAAAATGTGCATGAAGAAGAGCTTCGCAACACAGAGGTATGTTACCGAACTTCAACTTATATACAGTTGCAAACACTAACAGAATACTGAAGGGCTATTCTTGACGGTGTTTCCGATCCGTCGACATTGAGATCGAGCGTTTCGTACTCTCGAATGCCACACTAGAGCCACCTTGGTTTCATATTGGGCGGATATTGAGTGAAGTAAATGAAATCGGGATC